>JASDQU010585975.1:72868-87583 GCA_032191745.1 Picea mariana | reverse complement strand
ATCACATAAAATCTTGTCATTATATCCTCCTATTTTAAGGTCAACTAACCACTATTTAGTGACACTCACCTGATGTCCCTTCTGTAGCCATGAAACTTTGTATGGACTCGGGTGATCAGTCGTCTCCAGCTTTAGTTTCTCCACCATCTCGGTTGAAACGAGATTATCGGTGCTTCCACTATCCACAATGACTTTGCATTTTCTGTCTTTGGTCTTGCATGTGGTTCTGAAAAGTCTGCTTCTTTGAGTTGTGTCCTCCACCTCCTTCTCGGGTGTTAAGAGAACTTTATGCATCATCAATGACCTTCCGTCTTCTGCGTCTTCTGCTTCAGCACCTCGCCTCTATGCCTCGGTGATGTGAGCTTCTCCTCCATCCTTCTTTCTATCCAAACAATCAACTTCTTTGTGCCCATTTTTCCCACATGTGTAGCATCTGATGACTCCACCTCTTCCTCTACCTCGGCCTCTAGTACGAGGAAGAGTGTTTGCATCAACATAATCTCCTCACTGATCATTTTGCTGCCTTCTCTGTTCGGCATGTGGCCCTCGCTGTGAGGTTCCACCTCTTTCAACTTTACCCTGAGGTCTCTTCCACTCCTCCTTGGGCTTCTAGTATTTATCCTGGGCAACTGATTTACCCTTGGGCTAACTTCTACCTTGACCTCGCTGTGCTGGCTTACGGCTCAAATTTTCCTCATATTTCAAAGCCATCTGATATGCATCCTCCACTGTTCTGATATTCATCATACTCATCTCGTCCTGGATATCGTATCTTAAGCCATTCATATACCTGGAAACTTTTTCATCATCGCTCTCCCGATGACCTGCTCTGATATTAAGCTTGTAGAATTCTTCGGTATACTCCTTCACCGTCATCATCTTTTGTCTCAGGTTCTACATTCTACTGAAGAGTATGATCTGATAGTCCCTTGGGATGAACTTTACCTTCATCTTTGCAATCATTTGATCCCAGCTTTTGATCTTTTGCTTGCCCTTGAAGTGCCTATCTACTTGAAGCTCGTCCCACCATAATGTTGCATGTCCCTTTAATTTCGTGACAGCATGTCTGACCTTTTTATCCTCTTCGATATCTTTGTAATCGAAGTAGGTGTCAAGAGCTCTAATCCARTCCAAMAGCTCTTCKGCATCCARAYTWCCTTCATAAGTTGGAATGTCCATTTTTRTCTTTGAACTCATCYKRGCRATRGCYTTAATYAACCGCTCATTGGCTRCATYTTCRGCTVYAACTTCYYCTTGYKGYTCRRHTTCARMTTCRCCTTCGGRGTCASTYARATCTCYMDCAYTWGYTRTGYRTMTCTRYRYTGCYTCCATATCTTCYAKCCTCRCTCGAAGATCTCRTATCTGCCTCTCCATTTHTRGATTAGCTACTTGTCTGCCCCTTCTTCTCACCTCCCTATCCTCGGGTTCAGGTGACTGTCTTTCTCTTCTGGGCACCTTGGTGAATTTTCCTTTCCTCCTCTACTACAGAAGACAGAGAGATAACCTGGCTTTGATACCACTCTGAAACAAATGTGCCACCCGACACGTCTACCTCCTCAGGACCTTCTTATGCTCTCGGCCCAAAGAACTTCAAAGTTCTTTCGATCCCTTATCGGGACCTCTCAATACCCATATAACTCTCTTTGGGATCTCCCCCTTGCGGTATCGGGAAATCTGGTTTCGCGTTATCATGAACCTCGTGGGCACGTTCCTCGTGCTACACAAAACCCCAAAACCTGATGGGTCTCAATGTCAACACTGTTCTATTCTTAGTCGGAGATTTCCCTATCGGGAATTCGGCATATGCGATGTCATAGTTCTCGGCCACTACGAATCCCCGACTCCTGAATTTGCGATGGCGCCTTTCTCCTTTTCCAAGCTCCTCCTAGCTAGCCCTTCTCGCATATGACCTGCCGGTCCACTGCATCATGTCCTTCTCCCTATTCGGAGCTTCGGACTTCGTGGAAATGATATGAGCAGAACTCACGCTCTTGGGAATTTTGATCCCCGACTTTCGATGCCACCTGGCGTTGACCCCTGTAAGGGTTGACTTCCCTGACACCTGTCTTCCTCTCCAGTGCCTATGGCCCGGAATTCCGCGTGATCGGGATTTCGCATTTCGGGAAATCGCGATTCTCGTTTCACAATTTTACGGGGCTCTCCAAGTCCCAAACCCTGATGACACCTGTCTTCTGCAGTGACCCTGTGGCTACGTGGCCGTTGTGTTTCAGAGTTTCGCGACTCCTACGGTCCCAGTTCTCTCGTCATCGGAAACCCCACTGTGCCGAACCCCGACTCCTCAGGATTTTGTGCCACATGTCCCTACTACGATCAATGATCCTGATCCTCTCGGGAAATCGTGGATCGCAATTTCAATATGTTCGAGTCTCCTGTCTCCAAAAACCTCGATTCTCTGATGAGCGGAACCCCGATGAATCCCTACTACTTGACACGTCTCCAGCTGAGATCAATGGCTGAGATTCTCTGTCAGGGTTTCAAGACTTAAAAGGCCTCTGTCCTCTTGACTGGTAAAACCCCGATGCCTCCAAAATCTCGATGACTTTCCAGAACGCTGACACGTGTCCTGTCGAAATCAACGGCTAGGATCTCTCCTTGGGTTTTCAGGACTTTCAAGGTCTCTGATTCTTACCCTAGGAAAAACCCGATGACTCTGAAATCCTGATGACTCCTTCTCGGCACACTAGAGTTTAAACCCAGTGCAACTTTCCCGAGATCTGACGGCTGTCGAAACTTCACAATTTCCTCGACAAATCCTGACCGTCGATTCCTCCTCCTCGAGGATTTCTTGAAAATGACTAAGTGCCTCTTCTCACACTCTGCTCCTCAAAGCTTGTGCTTGAGACTTCCGCTCGAACCTTCCTCAGCACGAACCTTCTATGCTCCCTTTCAACGATATCACAAAGGTTCTATACCTCCTGAGCTTATTCACTCTGACTCCTTCAGAGGAATTTATGCACACTCCTTGTGTTCGGCGTTCAACAACTTCTCAAGTGCTGAATCCTTCAGACTCTGCACACTTCCTGCGGCAGCAGTCTTTAGCTTCCTTCGCTCAGATTCACAACTAAGACCTCTCCTTCAGCCTGTGCCTCCCTTGCGTGGCTTCAACAACTCACTTCTACTTCTGAATGAATGAGAACAAGTGTTAAACTATTGAGCCTTCATCAACGCACTCCTTGCGGATGAATTCCACTGCACACCTTGCAGGAATCTCCTGGTTCAGACAGAGAAAAAATTGAAACTCATTCCATCTCCCGTTCAGTCTTCAGGTTCAAACATGAAATCTCATGCACAACATATATATAGCAAATTCATGTCAAGAAAACAAACATTCATAAGCACATGAACAATATACACAGAGAAACAACACCAGCCATGAATTTGAATCAGAACTTTCTTCTATTAATTCAAATGCCTGTACATGGGTGTTCTTCATACACTATTACTCTGCTTGCTCTTCTCTTCTCCTGAATGCTTGATAATGTTACAATGTACAAAGGAGGGTGTCTATATCCGTTTTCCCTCTCGAATCTATAAACTGTCTATTCTGGAGTTAAAATCCTATCTACCTGCATTAAATCTATTAAATGACTCCTATCTACTTTAGACAAGAGCGTAAGGCTCGAGGTCTGATACAATACAACAGGAGCTCCTTCATGAATGTTTTCATTGAAGGTTTTAACGCTTCATCTTAAATGAAAATTCAAAAAGTTATCAAGCTTATATGTCATGTGTTTAAAAACACATGCACTGGATCCATGCTTGCTTTCGTAGTCATGATGCTCCTGCATCAATTGAACAATGCTATTTTCTCTTCGAGGCTACTATACCAAGCATCCCAAGTTATGGGCTAAATAGATACCCTATGTACATCATGCTTATGATCAAGGCTTACATTCCTCCACTCAATGTTCTCCTTTTGAGACATGTTTTGGGTATTTTCCTAAGGTTACTTTGGACTTGATGTATGGGAGAGAAGCCAATTCAAATGAAGAAATAAATGAAGATAGATCCCTCAAGTTCATTCATAAGATCCAACAAGTACATTAAGTAGTAAGGGAATAGTTGGAGATAATTCAAGTATAGTATAATGCTCGACATGAAAAACATAAGGTTGATCATCAATTCCAGGTTGGATACTAGGTATGGATTCACATCAACAAGGAGAGATTGAAGGGTCAAAGCAAGAAACTCAAGCCCATCTATTATGGACCCTTCACTATTTTGGAGAAAAGTGGTACCAATTATTTTTGTTTAGATCTTCCAACTTATATATAGATCTACTCAGTTGTAAATGTAGAAAACTTGAAACTTCTTGAGCCTCCCATGATCATGGATGAGGGTGAGGAAATTTAAATACCTTCAGTTGATGAGTTTACTCCTTAGTACTTGGATGAGTCGAAGGAAGGTATCATCTTGGATAGAAGGATGAGGAATTCATGTAGGGGTGATGTTGATTATCTTCGAGTGAAATTAAATGGCACACATCCAAGAAAGGAAAAGTGGATTGAAAAGGACAAGGTGAGGGAACTCTTCCCTCACTTATCTATTTATTGATGAAATATTTTGGTTGTCAAAAAATATATCAGTTGGAAGATGTGATCCAAAAAGAATCCATAGAATACTAAGGATAAATCAGAATTCACAGAAGCAACTCAGAAAGCTCAGAATGGCCTCAGCAGATAGAGAAAGGGAAAAAATTCAAATTCATCAAAACTTAGTGAATTTTGCATCATTGCAAAGAGTGCATCACAATATTTCAGGTGGCATAAATGAATCATCAAACATAGTTACAGATCAAAATCTATTCATGGTCAAAGTTTTGGTAAACTTACCTAGTCAGTAGGGATGAGTCAACATATGTACTGTTGATGTCATCATCAATCCATATGATGTCAGTGTCCATACATTGTACATGGAACATGCATAAGATGACATGTGTCATGATGATGTCAACATGATGTCAGCATGGTGACGTCGAAGCACCAAAGGCTACCACATGTCAATCATTTTCAATAGTTTTACATCAACATGTGGACCAATAAGGAAGTTCCATGTGGTAGTCCGTACAACCACATGTCAAGTTGTACGGGATGTGGAAGACACATGGAATCCGTACCATATGTGGTAGGCTAACATGGATGGTAGGAAACATGGCAGGGTGAGTGTACAGGTGAATGACATGGGCCAATGTTTGGTTGCCATGTGGCCCAGTTATGGGCTGCCATGTGGCAGTGGGAAAATTCCCAGTGAGGTCCTGTAACCAAAATTTCAAAAATAAAAAAAAAGGTGTCCCACCAAATCTAGTGGAGGTCCCTCCAAATATGGTGGCCGACATCTATTATAATCCAACTTGAAAAAATCTAAGCGAGACTCCAAAATCGGTGACGATTAACACTATATATATATATATATATATATATATATATATATATATATATAGATATAGTGTTAATCGTCACCGATTTTGGAGTCTCGCTTAGATTTTTTCAAGTTGGATTATAATAGATGTATTGTTGTAACAAAGTAGAAAAAATGTGAGACACGTGGACTTGACCCTGGGACCTCCCCCAACTACTATGATTTTAATATAACTCCACCAACCAACTAGCCTAACAACTATGTTGGTACATCCTCCCTCCATTTTTACTTAAGAAGCCAAGACTGCAAATTTCGGGGGTTAGATCATGGCGCAACTATATGAACAAGGAACGATTTTTGAGAAATTTTCCCATGAATTAATTGCAAGTGTAGGGACAAAAACCGAGGTGAAATTCCTCAGGGGCCTAGAAGTGCCAGAATCAAAGCGAGGTGTGGAGACATTCGTTTTTGGGTAATTTGATGCCACGAATTCAGTGGTGCTATTTTTTTTATGATCTAAGCAAATCTTCTACAGCTTAAATCCAGAATGAGGTATACTCATGTATTTTTCTAAATTCTTTTGTTGAGTTAATAAAAAGGCCTACCTATTTGAGAGCAGGACCCAAAGACCTAGTCCACCAGGGACGAAATCCATTATCAAGTTTTTGTGTTCAATTTTGATGATTATGTCTCTTCATTATCGAGCTTTTCCTTCTTTATGGTGCAGTTTAGTTTATTATCATTTAAAACAATTCTTTATAAGTCACATCGATGAAAAGATCCTGGATCAATGTCCTTCTCCTCAATATCATAATACTAAGGCCCAAATGTGCTTTCACCCTAGAGTCTATATAATACCTCTTGTTTCAAGTAGATGAACCTTCAAGCTTGGTTGAATTTGAAGACTCCATAACCCTATAAAGGCACTAATATTGAAGAAACTCTCTTATTGAATTGATTGATAAACTCTATCACTCAAAAATCTCAAGAATTATACTAATTGTACTAACACAAACCTTACAAAATTCAATAAATTATTGGATGTTATAAAAGTTTTCTACAACCATATGAAACTTCATTAAATTTCTTAATACACTCATCTAAAGGTGGATTAACTCACATATAAATTTCCTATAAGAATTGGATAATATTCTATTGGATGTATGCTTAATTTTCATGGTCAATTGTGCTATTTTTTAGTACTTTATCTTGATATTGTTTCAAAATACTTATTTTTTTTTATCATAGTGGTTTATTTCTTGAATTTGCAACATTCATAGAAAACTAACATGTATAGTTCCTTTAAGAGGTCATTGTTGCATTATTTCACTTGCAAGTTGTTATATATATTCTTCAAAGTGTTCTTGTTCCAGAAAGGTACAACAAACTACTTCATAACCTCTTCCATCCCTTGACCTAGACCAACCATTCAGTGATGAAGATAAGGGGCAGTAGGCTTGGAAACTAAATTTTCTATTTGATCCCTTGAGGTCACCTGGGAAGCCTCCCTTGTGGTGGATCTCTTCCATCACTAAAACAAGTGAATATAATACTAAGGTGATAGTCGTATTTTCTTCCATAGTTATGAAATATTCAGGGATTATTATGGTGTGATTTTCATAAGTAAAAATCCTATGATAATAGTACCCTAACAATATTACTTTGTAAGCAGTGCTTCCATCCAAAAAATTTCCACTACATGGGTCATCATGACAGGATTTCAAAATACCAAATATTTCATCCTCTTGAACTCAACATTGGATAATGTAATCATGTCTTATTCAAAAAACATCTCCTTGGACCCAAAAATACATAACACTTTGTTGGATAACTCTTTGTTTTTCCCTTGTGGAGAAATGTTGTAGAATATTTCCTATAGATAAATAATTGGAAATATCTACAAACCATGGTGAGAGAATAGATAGTGAAATAAAAAATTCATTGGGAAAAACATATTCTACATGATCATTACTCCCTTTAATATTAAATCAAGAAATAAAGTCTTCTACAACATTTTCTCTTTTGGATCTATCACAAATTGCGATGTCAAATTCATGTAGCAAAACAAACCATTGAGTTACCTTACCATTTTTTATTGGTTTATTCATAAGGTATTTAATGGAATCATGGTCACTGTGCAAAAATATTGAGTAATCAGTGATGTAGTGTCAAAAATTGTTGATTGCATGGACAACAACAAGGAACTCCTTCTCTATTACGGTGTAATTTAGTTCTGCAGGAGAAAGAATTTTACTAGTATGGTAAATTACATATGGTTTATTATCCTCTCATTGTCCAAGATTAGCTCCAATTCTTATATATAAAACATATGTTGATATATTAATTGGAAAATACCAATTTGGTCTTCTTAATAAGAGTGCTACAAAAAACTTTTATTTTAATGTTTAGAAGGAAATTTGACAAGAATTAGACCAACAAAAATCCACATTTTTTTAAAGTAATGTGAATAAAGGTGATGCTATCTTCGTAAAATTTTATAAAAAAAAATGATAATATCCTTCATGACCAAATAAACTACATACATCTTTTTGATTTATTGGAATTGGAATTTTAGTGATTACTTTGACTTTTTTCAGGGTCAACCTGAATACCACTGGGAGATATATGATGTCCTAAAACTATACCTTCTATAAGAAATATATGACATTTTTCATGGTTTAGCGATAAATTTGTTTCTTTACATGTTTCAAAAACTTTCCTTATATTGTTCATTTATTTGTCTAAGGTATTTCCATAGACTATAAAATCATCCATGTACAATTCTACATAATCATGGATCAAGTAAGAGAAAATTTTAAGCACAGCCCTTTTGAATGTGGCAGGAAAAATTACATAGTCCAAAAAGTATCACTTAGTGTGCAAAAGTACCCCATGGAAAAGTGAAATTTGTAGTTTCCTGATCTTCATGGGAAACTTGAATTTGGTTTTACCCACTAAAACCATCAAGGCAAGAAAAATATTTCTTTCCTGTAGGGGTATCTATAACTTGGTCAACAAAAGATAAAGGGAATTAGTCCTTAGAATTATCCTTACTCAATTCTCCATAATCCACACAAACTCTCCATTTCCCATTTCTCTTTGGAATGATAACCAATGGTGAAACCCACTTACAATCATAAATATGATAAATGAAATCTACATCCAATAGTTTCTGCAAATAAGTTTGACTATTTCTAGAAGTGCATGATTCATCCTTCGTTGAGATTGTCTAATTGGTCAAAAGTTATCTTGGACATATATGTGATGAGTGTTGTAACATACCCATCCACCAAGGCTGGGACACATTACTCCAAAACATACTTCAAAGTGTTTTTTAAATTATGATACCATTTAATTTATATGCAATCATGAAACAAATGTCATAGAATCACATGCAATAATCAATATCCATGCTACAACATAAAATAAATGAATATAATTCTAGGAACAACAATAACCAACAATAATTCTTATTATAAAATATGAATCTCATAGATAATAATTAATGCACAACATAAATAAATATATAAGTAGGAGAAACACATGAAAAAGAGAACTTCAGACCAAGGATAAATATATAAAACCAATCACCAACTAGCTCCAAACCAAGAATATTCCATCCAACCATAAACATTGTTGTTCCAAGTCTCAACAATAAGTCACCCTAAATCTAGGGCTATGAATCCACAAGGACGGTTCCAAGGTGTCACTCAACTTCTGAAACCAATCAACACTTAAGTTGTCATAGGTTTCTCAACAAACAAAAATCCAAAGTACATCGACTCTCTTCTCTCCATCCTGCACAACCCAATATAATGGACACCCTTCTATGCTATGCATTCCCTATAGATTTCCACCTCCTTCTAGGGATCTAGTGCATCTGGTCAATAATATCCATGCTGGGACTCTCATGACTCAGAACTGTGACTAAAACTTAGCACATGCCAATGCATCTCGGGCAGACATGCATCAATTCATGGCTTGAATACACCAGTCACCACTACAACCAACAACATTGGATTCCTTCCTCAACAATGTATCCCCCATTTTACCAACAAAGACCAAGAATGAATGAAAATGAAAGAGTGAATGGAGAGATTGAACAGACTAAAGAGTGTGTACAATGAAAAATGAGTGAAAAAAAATCCCAAACAAACCAAAAATGGGTCTATATATTTACATGATATGAAGAACTGCATGGACTTCCCCTAAGAAGCTCATGTAATTTCTATTCTCCATTAAAACAAAACTAGGTAAATAAAATATTAAATGAATACTTGGCCCCTTAATCTCCCTCTCTCATGGAATCATATGCCCCTGTAACTCTTTTTCTTATTCGTCTAGCATCCAACGATGTATTTTGTTATTAATGATGATCAAAGTATTGCATTTCCTAGGAACTCTGACTTATTGTAATTGTTTGGGAGCTTATCCTTTCATCAAATAAACAAAATACATTATTTAATATGGGGGCTCAAAACTGGGGTATTAAATTCCCCTCCCCCTTATTTTGGCATTGTCTTGAGTGCATATACAAGACAAAGAATCAAAATTTTAGAATTATTCAAAAAGTTGCAGCTAGTCTGCCCGCACGACATCTTCATGCTTCCAAGTACAATCTTCAAGATTATAGTAGGTCCAATGAAATTTTACCAGTTCTTTAACTTGATTCTGAAGAACTTTTACTTTTTTGTCCAATACGCACACTAGATGGACCTTAAAGTCTCCCTCTGGCTCTACCTAAATAAAATACTAATCAATAAAAAAGTTAGGATCATGTACACACGTTTTCAACAAAAATATATGAAATACATTATGCACATTCATGGAAGCAGACAATGCAAGAATGTATGCAAATGGCCCTATTTTTTCCAATATCTCAAATGGACCATAGAATCTGGCTGCTAGCTTTGAATGACTACCCAATGTTAATGAGATATTTTTCGGCTTCACTTTCAAAAGAACATGCTATGCCACTTTAAAATCTATAGCTGTCTTATTTTTATCTGGATAAGGTTTCTTTCTATCTCGTGTTGCCTTCAAATTTCGCTTAATTATAATCATTTGGTCTTCTATATCCTTGAGCAATTCTGGCCTAAGTACCACTCTATCAGCTGTGTTATCCCAACTCACTGGAGTATTTCATTTCCTACAATACAAAGCTTCAAATGGGATCATCTTCAATGAATATTGATACCTATTATTATTGGAAAACTCAACCAAATGAAAGTAATCTTCCCACTTATATGAATTATCCATCACATGCATTCTTAACATCTCCTCAATCACTTGGTTGACTCTCTCTATCTTCCCATTTGACTGTGGATGGTATGCGGTGCTAAAGTTTAGATTTGTGCCAAATCCCTTGAAAAATCCCCTCCAAAAGTTTGAAGTAAACTTTGTAGCTCTATCTGATACAATTTCCTTAGGTATGCCATGCAACATAGAGATATCCCTCATGTAAATTTATGAAATATTAACTGTTGTATGTGTCATTTTATAGGGAAAAATGAGCATCATTTGCCAATTTATCAACCACTACCATTATTGAATCATGTTTCCTTGTTTTCTTGGGAAATTTATTTATAAAATCAATGGTTACCACTTTTTCTGGAATTGGTAATGACTGTAACAAACTTGTTGGGTTCGTATGCTAATCCTTCACCCTTTGACATTCCATACATTTGGAAATGTAATAAAAAACATCTTTCTTCATTTGTGGCTAAAAGAATTGGCGTTTTATTGTTGCAATTGTTCTCTGGTAATTGGGATGTCTGACATACAAAACATTATGCATTTCCTTTAATACAAAATTCCTAAGTTCTCCATAAATAGGAACATAAATTCTATTTTTATGCATAAGTAATTCATCTTCCTTCATCTCATATTCTTTAATTTTTTGTTGTATGTTTTCCTTCTGTAATCTTTCTTTTACTAGTATGTAATGTTTATCTGTAACAACAACATTTGAAATTCTTCTCTTCAAATATGACTGATGCATACTAATGGTTGTAGCATGCATGGGATGTATTCTTATACTAAGTGCATCAAAAACTTTATTTTATTTTCCTTTGATATGCTTAATGTCAAAATCGTATTCACTTAAAAATTACAACCATCTTGTCTACCTAGCATTCAAAGTTGGTTGTTCAATAAGATATTTCAGACCACTATGGTTTGTTCTTAATTAAAATCTCTTTCCCGTAAGATATTTCATCCACATATTCAATGCATGAAAAATGGATGCAAGTTCCAAGTCATGCGTGGCATAATTCCTCTCATGTTCTTTAAGATTTATGGACTCGTAGCCAAGGACATGTCTAGTTTGAGTGATGACTCCACCAAGACCTTCCTTGCATGCATATATACATACCACAAAATTTTCATTTGGGTCAACAATCTTTAAAATAGGTGCACTAGTAAGTAATTATTTCATGTAACATACCCAACCACCCACAGGCCGAGGTATGCTACCTTCAATCCCACCCTTGGACTTGGTACTCTTACCGATACCTTGTTTCTTGTATGATGACGCATAAGATAAAATATTTAACGACATGCATAGAAATATCTAGCAAGCATGCATCATCTAAGATTTAGTTAAACAATAATTAAAATACATAGAAAAATACATTCATACACAGATAATAATATCACAACATAGAGATCTCATCTTTATAAAAAGGTGACACCAAATGGCTGTAGACCAAGGACGTTCCACCCAACCCTAGACATCACTGCTCTAAATATCAATAGCAGTGTCACCCCTGAGCCAGGGCTATGAATCCACAAGGACGGTTATGTTCGACAACACAGCTATTCCAACAGAGGGAGAACACCTTCAGTAACCACTCACATAACTAGATCAAAGATCAACACACTAATGTTTTCACGTGGTAAAAACCCTACGGGGAAACATCCATAGCCCCAACCAACGCAGTCACTTGGAGCAGTTTATTAATGCGTGAAAAAGATTACAGAGAAATTTTACAAGAGATTTTCTCACAATCGATCGTCGGCAAATGACCCTCCATGCTCTTTAAATAGAGATCATGGACCAATCAGGTGTTAAGCCATAGATCAATGGCTATTAAGATCGAGGAGAGTATGAATTGTCAGATCACTCTATGTCGGGAACATATTGTGACCGTCGGATTTCCTAACTACAAATGCATACTAATGCATACTAAAGAAACACACTAGAAAACACACTTTTACCTAACGACACAATAGACCAAGTAGATCTTACTAACTCCTAAGTTTCTAAATATCCTAACATCCCCCCCTAAGAACAACTTGGGATAGGATTGAAGGATTTACAATAGAGACGCAATAGGAGAAGGAAGGAGGCATTAGATCCTATCCCCCTTTAATGACAACTTCTTGAGCTCCTAACATAGATCGAGAGACTTTTTGAAAATGTCTACAACTTGATCTTCTATAGGGAAAAAGAGCACTTCAATAACTTGATCATGAATGAGCTTTCTAATGAAGTGCATGTGTATCTCAATGTGTCTGTTGCATTGATGTTGAACTGGGTCTTTGGCAAGCTTGATGGCACTATGATTGTCACACCAAAGGCTGGTTGGATGTGGGTGTTGGAATCCAAACTCTGAAAGGATCTGTCAAAGCCACAGGGATTCCTGACTTGCATTTACCACTGCTCAGCACTCTGCTTCTGCTGAAGAAAGTGAAATAGCCTATTGTTTCTTACAGGCCCAAGTGACAGGTCCTGAACCAAGGT
Source organism: Picea mariana (assembly GCA_032191745.1). Classification (NCBI taxonomy): domain Eukaryota; kingdom Viridiplantae; phylum Streptophyta; class Pinopsida; order Pinales; family Pinaceae; genus Picea; species Picea mariana. Next base: position 74,460 of record JASDQU010585975.1, on the reverse strand, counting down.
TAAAAAAATAACCTGCAGTAGAATTCCAATCAGCGGGGTTGCCAGCCCAATCTGAATTAGTGAAACCAACCAATAAGGGAGTCCCCCATGAACTATAATGTATCCCAAACTGAACTGTACCATGAACATAGAGAAGTATCTTTTTAGCTTCTTTCCAATGGCTTTCATGGGATTTTTCCATATATCGGGCAACAGGACCAACAACAAAGGAAAGATCAGGATGTGTATGAGTCAAGTATAAGAGGCTACCAACTAACTGACGATAGAGGCTGGTATCAACTTCAGGAGAAGTACAGGTGGCAGAAAGCTTGAATCCAGACTGGAAGGGAGAAGTGGTTGGTTTACAATCGTCCATGTGAAAGTGACAAAGAAGGTCACAAACATACTTATACTGGGAAAGAAAAATTCCTTGATTGGTTTGAAAAACTTGGAGGCCAAGGAAATAGTGCAAAAAGCCTAAGTCTATCATTTCAAATTTCTTCTTAAGGATGGTTTTCACATGGTTTAAAAGTTTTGAGTCACTACCAGTAAGGATAAGGTCATCAACATAAAGGACAAGGATTATGATATGGATTCCTATTTTCTTGGTATAGACATTAGGATTAGAATGACATCTAGAGAATCCAGTTTCAATAAGAAAGATATTCATTTTGGCATACCAAGCTCGGGGAGCTTGCTTGAGACCATAAAGAGATTTCTTGAGGTGACAAACAACACTAGAGTCATTCTGGACATAGCCAGGAGGTTGTTCCATGTAGATTTCTTCTTGCAAATATTCGTGCAAGAAGGCATATTTAGCATCCATCTGATGGACCTCCCATTTATGTGAGGCAGTACAGGCAAGAACAAGGTAGATGGAATTCATTTTTTCTACAGGGGAAAAGATTTCATTATTGTCAATTCCTTCAACTTGGGAAAATCCTTTGGCAACTAACCGAGCCTTGTGTCTTTCAACACTTACATCTGATGCATACTTAGTTCTATAGACCCATTTGCATCTAACAAGTTTTCTTCCTTTTGGAAGAGGTATAAGATCCCAAGTATTGTTTTCCATTAAATAACAATACTCTTCATTCATTTCTATATCCCAATCTGGATGACCTAAAGCTTCTACACATGTCTCTGGATCATGATTTTCTGAAACTTGAGCCAAAAGAGAAGAGGCTCACTAGAACTATGAACATGTCCGACGCTGATATGAAGGATCATCGACAAGATCACCAACTGCTTCTTGTGTTGAATGGACCCATCGAGGAAGCGTTGGATTTGGTGTTGGTTCAAGTTCAAAGGGCTCATTTGGAAGAGGGTGAGCAAGTGGAGGTGGATTTTCATCCTCACTGTCATCATCTAAAGAAGAAACCAGATCATAAGAAGGAACAAATGTCGAATATGGATCACAGGCCAAAGAAGGCACAATTGTCGAATTAGGCTCACAGGCCAAGAGATTTTCATCAAATTTAACATCTCTTCTAATAATAATTTCATTACAATGTGATTGAAGAAGTCTGTAACCTTTGACATCTTTAGAATAACCAACAAATATACACTTCTCACTTTTAGGCTGCAATGCTTTCCTTTTCTCATCAGGAATG
>JASDQU010585975.1:25966-72768 GCA_032191745.1 Picea mariana | reverse complement strand
CGGTTCTTTCTCTCAGCAAAACCATTTTTTTGTGGTGTATATGGAACAATTTGTTGCATTTGGATGCCCTGTGTAATGTAGTAACTTTTAAAATTACTGTTCACATATTCACCTCCATTATTTGTTCTTAACTTTTGAATTTGATGTCCATATTGCTTTTCTACAAGGGCCTTGTAGGCCAAAAACTTGTCAAAAACTGCACTCTTAAATTTTAAGAAGTAAACCCAAGTACGTATGGAAAAATCATCAATGAAAGTTAAGAAATACTTGCATCCAGAAAAGGAAGGAGAATAAAGTGGACCACACAAATCACTATGAACAAGTTGTAAAGGGCCCGAGGCATGCCAAGAGGCACGTTTGTCAAAACTGTCCCAATGATGTTTGTTGAGAACACAATCGGCACAAACACCATCTTTGCATGAAACAAGAGGAAGACCAGTAACCATCTGTTGATTACATAGTTTCGTCAATGAGCGGTAGTTTAGATGACCAAACCGCTCATGCCAAAGTTTTCTCAAGTCATCGCTATGAGCAAAAAAAAATGATGAAAAAGTTGATGACCCAAAGTTGTCAAATTTGTACAACCTGGTAATATAATCAGCAATTCCAGTTGCAAGAACATGCTTAGGATCATTTAGATTCTGGATTACAGCTTGGTGAGGTGAAAACTCTACGGTTTTACCTTCACTTGAATGAGTTATTTGATATATTGATAGAAGGTTACAAGAAAGATTTGGAACACACAATACATCATTGAAATGATCATTTTCTACCTAAACTGTTCCAAATCCTACAACACTAAGAGATCTATCAACACCAACAAATATTTTCGTGGTGTTACATTCATTCAGAGTAGAAAATATGGCTTTATCCTTAGTCATATAATAAGATGGTCCTGAATCAATAAGCCACTCATCAGAAAAAGAAATAGTAGTAGAAGGTGTATTGAAGGAAAAACCAGAAGAAGAAAGTGCATGTCCATGAGAAGAAGAAGAAGAATAAGAATCAATATTGATGTTGTGCTTCTTCATCGCTGCTTCTAAGGTTGCCATCTTCTTGAAACATTTTCATGACCATCTTTATCACAAAAGTTGCAATGTCTGTTAGTATTCTTACTTCTATATTTTTCTCCTTGCTCACCATTAGGATTTGAAGTTGTCTAAGCGGGTTTGGGACCCTTATGTTGTTTGTTGTTGTAGCAAGGATGTTGCTTCTTGGGATACTTGGGTTTATCTTTCTGCTGGGCACCTAAGTCTTTGTTTGAGGTACCTGCAGTGTTGATCACTCCAAGTTGTACAAGCTTATCTTCCTCTCTAATCAAACAATCACAAAAGGACTCAAGAGTGGGTTTTTCATAAGATTTCCCTAGAGCCTCTCTCATGGCATAAAATGTAGATACAAACACAAAATATGCACTACCTAGCTTAGAAAGAATAAGATATATGCAACGCTCTTCCTCCATTTTTATCTTACATTCTTCACATAAAATTCTGATTGTTTTAAACTTATATAGATAGTCTCCAAGGCAAGAAAAATCACTTGGACTCAAGTTCAGTATTTGATTTTCTAAATGTTGTGTTCAAATAATATTGAGTTTACCAAACACAGATTCAATCGTGTTCCAAGCTTCTTCGAGGTCATCAATTCCTTGAAGGTGGTACCTTAAATTAAGAGAGATGGACATTTCGATTAGTCCACGTGCTTCTTCATTCCTATTATCCCATTTGGCTTTCTTATCATCATTAGTGAGTGTAGTTTCCTTTCCCAAGGTAATCCGGTACATGCCTTTACTTCTTAATAAATCTTCCATATGAGATTTCCATTGGAAGTTGTTGTTGCTGGTAAGAAAGACATTACTTGTAGAAGCCATATTAAATATTCAGATAATGTGGATTTAAAAACTGAAACTAATGAACTGGATGGAAATATCTCGAAAAGTTATGCGGTTTTAAAAAAAACGGCACTGAAAACAGACTTCCGATGTGAGAATTATGCCCTTTTTAAAAAAAAAGGCATAAACAATAACCAAATAACCACGTGATAGTGTAAACTACTTTATGAAGTGAACTACATTTATAAAGAGAAGTGGGGATCACTTTTACAATGAAGTTACCTTATAACAAAAAAGTTGCATGCAAAATAAATAATTCTAAAATAAAATATAAAGCTACTTATAGTGATTCACTTTTATACTTGAAGTGAAATGCACTTTACAATTTTTAGCATGAACTTTTTCAAAAAAATAACAAAAGACCTCAAGGCCTCTTACTTAATAAAGCAAGTTTTAACCAAATGGTCTAACAAAACATATTGTAATGTTCATAAGGAGGATTGTCGCTGTTGTTGTTGTTGAAGATGGCCTTGGAGAGCATGTTATGAAAAAACTCTTTTCACATAAGAAAAAAATTTCACTTCTCGATGACAACAAGGGTTAGATCTCGGTTAGCTTACCAAGAAGATGCACCTTTTCCTATCTGTTTATGATTTTTTGAGATCGCACAGGGCATGGGGAAAATATCATATGCATATCTAAAAGAGTAGAAACCTGGAAATAAAAAATACAAACCGAAATAAAATCAAAATAAAACTTTGCAGAAATTTAAAAAATGTGTATTCAGGGTTTATACCTCCGGATCTGACTGTAATGGTCGTATATTTGGCAAACAAAAACCTTTTTGAGTGAAACAAAAAAGTGTTCCTGAATGAAACAAGTGCTCTGAATGAAATGGAATAGTCCTATAAGCTGAGAAATGTATGGAAATGACAGAAAATGGATATGAGGCAACTCGGCTTCACGATCTCGATCTACAATAGGAGCGGGTCTTCAAACAGGTTTTGATACCATGTTCGAAAACACAGGTACTCCAACAAAGGGTGAACAAATTCAGTAACCACTCACATAGCCAGATCAAAGATCAACACACTGATGTTTTCACATGGTAAAACCCCTACGGGGAAACATCCACGACCCCAGCCAACGCGATCACTTGTAGTTTATTAATGCAAAGAAAAAAATTATAGAGAGATTTTACAAGAGAGTTTCTCACAATCGATCATCGACAAATGACCCTCAATGCTCTTTAAATAGAGATCATGGACCAATTGGTGTTAAGCCACAGATCAATGGTCGTTAAGATCGAGGAGAGTATGAACTGTCAGATCACTCTATGTCGGGAATATATCATGACCATAAGATTTCCTAACTACAAATGGATACTAATGCATACTAAAGAAACACACTAGAAAACACACTTTTACCTAATGAAACAATAGACCAAGTAGATCTTACTAACTCATAAGTCTCTAAATATCCTAACAATTTCTAGAGTGTACTTGGGTTCCCAAACCAGTCAACTCTCAAGCTCTCACAGGTTTCCCAGCACCCACAATAATCCAAGTACCCAACTCTCTTCCACCCAGCTTGTACCACCCAAGAGAATGGACCTCCACCCTTCTTTTCCACATAGTCCCCCAGGAACTCCTTCTCCTTTATCCAGGGCCTCTAGCACAACTAGTCCAAAATCTTAATGCTGGAACTCTCAGGACTCACATTTGTGAGCAAACCAGGGCCCAGGCCAACACATCTCAGACATCCAGTCCCAAAGTCATGGCTGGATTGCACCAACGACCATTAAAACCAACTATGTCATGGGTAATATTCAACAGTTTGGTTCCCTTTCCCAAGCCAAGATGCAAATGAGGATGGATCAATTAATGGGTGAGTGAGTGCATGAAAGTGCGTGAGGTAAATGAATGAACGTACAAGAAAATCAACAAACAAGCCATCATTTGAACCCCCCCATCAAACCAGACGCAGATTTAAGTAACTTTGTGGGGAATAAAGAACCTCCTAGCCTTCCCTAAGAATCTCACGTAACCGATCCCCTCCCTTAGGCAAAATGGGTAATTAACATAGGAATAAACACTTAGCCCCTCAATCCCCCTCTCTTATGGAATCATAGCCCCCTATAACTGTAGTCTTTGTCCATCTAGTAGTTAGCCATGTATTTATTATTAATAATGATAGAAAACATTACATCTCTTGGGCACACTAGCCTTTTAATAATTGTTTGGGTGCCCTGGCCTCTTAGCATCGTAACAATACATTATTTTAAATGGGGGTTCAAAACCTGGGGTGTTACATTTCAATAAATTAAAGTTATATTCACAAGCAACTGTGCATTCAAATTTAATTCCCTTATTTTTCAAAGAAGTGATGGGATGAACAATCTTAGAGAACCCTGCTATAAATATTCTATAGTAGCCAACTAATCCCATAAAACATATGACTTATAAAACATTCCTGGGTGTTTTCCATTCTCTAATGGCTTCAAGTTTCTCTGGATCCACTATTATACCTTGTTCTAAAATAATGTGTCCCAAGTAATGGATCTGTTCTTGGTAAGAAGAATACTTACTAATCTTGGCATACAATTGATGTTCCATCAACACTTGCAACACCAACCACAAGTGATGTTCATGCTCTTCTTCTGACATAGAATAGATAAGTATGTCATCCAAGAATACAATGACAAAATTTTTAAGATAATTTCTTAATATGCCATTCATTAGGCACATAAAGACAGTTGGTTAGCCCAAATGTCACCACTACAAATTCATAATGCCCATACCTAGTTCTAAAGGTTGTATTCTCGATGTCTTGTTCCTTGATTCTTACATGGTGATATCCTGATATCAAGTCTATTTTTGAAAATATATTTTCCTCTCTTAGCTGATAAAAGAGGTCATCAATTCTTGGTATAGGTTATTTTTTCTTCACCGTGGATTTATTCAGTTGTCTAAATTCAATACATAGCCTCAATGTTCCATCCCTCTTTTTGACAAAGAATATTGGTTCTCCCCAAGGTGAGACACTTGGAGGTATGTACCCTTTATTCAAAAATTCTTCCAACTGCATTTGTAATTCATTTGATTCCAATGTACTCATTCTGTAAGGTGTTTTTGATACTAGGGAATATCCAGGTACTAAATCAATAGAGAAATATATATATCCATCTTTGGTGGAAACCCTGGTATTTATTGGAATACATCTTCAAACTCTTGTGCAAACTGAAAAAACCTTCAAGGCTTGGCCCTTTTGTCTTTTTTGGATCCTCCACATGGGATGCATACAACTGTCATCCTTTCCTAAAACATCTCTTCGACTGTAAGGCTGAAAACACCCTTATAGAAATAGGTCTTGCAATTCCTTTCATAGTGATTTTTTTTCCTTCGTCATCAAGACATGTCAATGTCTTGTTATCACAATCTAGGATAGCATGATTCTTGTCCATCCAATCCATTCTAATTGTAATATCATAAGATATTAACATGGTGATATTTCTATAAAAATTGTAATTACTACATTCATATTTATTGAGAAACTTCTAATAGCCTCATTGATCCTTATTTTGGTTCCAATGGCTAGTTGCACCCAACTTGATTTTTCAAGCTTACTTTTATCCAAATGTAATCTATCCACTATTTTAGGATCAATGTAACAATGGCTTTCTCCTGAATCAATTAATATAGAAACATGATGATTAATTATCTTACCTTCCACCTCGATCATATCTGATTGGTACTCTGCTTGTCGATCTTCTAGGGATACATATATTTTTTCCATTTATTCTACTATTGTAGCCTCTTGGATGGTGTGCATGATATTCCTTTTTTTCTTTTCTGTGAGGACAATCCTTTTACATGTGATATTCTTTACATCCCCAACATTGGATTGGTGGTATTCCTCTTTTTCCCAAGGAGTCCTCTTTCTTGGAATCATCCTTAGCAGGATGATCTTGCTGATTTTTATTTGAATTGTTCTTGTTGAATGAAGGTTTGAATCCATTCCTCCTTTGATCATATTTCTCCTTCTTCTTTTCCTTCCAAGATTTATTCATTGATTCTATACCTTTACCTTGCTCATATAAGTACTTATCCTTCCTTATGGTTTCTGTCAAAGTTCATCATATTGAATCTTCTCTTTATAGAAGGATTGAAGTCCACTCAAAAAACTTTGTATATTCACCTTCTCATCCTTTAAAAACTCCACATACTTTAACAATCCCAAGAAATTATTTTCATACTCTATAATGGTCATGCTTCCCATCATGATTTAAGAGAACTCCTACATTTTCTTATCATAGAAGTGATCTGAAAGGTACTCCTTCTGGAAATGTCTCTTTCAAACTATTTCCAAGTGATCATGCTCTCACTAATGTGTTTTAATTTCTTCAATTGATCCCACGACATAGAATTTTTTCCATGAAAATGGTATGTGGAAATTCTTTCTTCAATGTTAGGTAAATAGTTGTGCAATTGAAAATACTTACCAATTCCTAGCAACCATGATTCAACATCATCTTCTTTATATCTTTCATCATCAAAGTATGGTGGGTTAATCATCCTCAAATCTCCTTGTAATATGTCAAATTCATGTCTCCTTCTTTGGTGCCTCACATGAGATACCTATGGGATGCTTATAGAGTCTTCAGATGCAAAAAGTTTCCTTGTTGAGTGAGGAGGTGAGTGTTTCTTATGAGTCCTACTAGCACTTTTTGAATAACTAGTATCTCTATGGTTATCTCTTCTTTTATGTTGTTTTCCTCCTTCATCATGTCTTTATCATGATCCCTTCAGGATTCTCACAGTCTCTATTAATGTCTCTTGTTCCACCCCTGCCCTGGTGACCATTTTATTATGTCTCTACATTTCCAACAGTAATGTTTTGACCTTGGGATGATTTATCTTGACTAAAGGATCCTCCCCCTTCCTCTATTTACCAAATATAAATTATTATCCTATTTAAATCCCTTCATTTTTCTAAAGAGTGTGCATGTGACATAATCTTTGTTATCCAAAACAAAAGCATAAGCATGTATAAGAATTTCTGGAAAGGACTATAAAATGATTATATATATATACATTTTCTCTTTTTTATTTTCCTTAATCCAACCTGTCATTTAATTTTGAATTGGTTTTGAGTTCTAGGGATCGAAACAATTTCCTGGGTGCATAACTAAATTCCTCTCTTTGAGAGCTTTCCAATGACTATTTTCTCACTTATGAGCTTGGGGAAAAACATTATGGCCTTCTAGAATTNGAGGACACTAAAATGGAACCTTCCACCTGGTCCATCAATCCCCCAATTAATGGTTCATAACACTTTGGATCCTTTCTTTATCGTCAGAGTATTCTTCATCGGGGTCCATCCACTCCATAATTCATTACCACTCTAAAATACCTATTTCGATGGAACCCTATGGAATATATAACAATCTTTAGATTCAGGGAACCAACAAATTCTATTTATTTAGAGTCTCCAATTTCACAATGGTTACTCTACTCTCTCATCACCCATTCTCCACACTACAAAATGGACCCACAAGATCTACGAATGATATCATATCTTTCCCTTCTACCATTCTATGGCTCATATGTTTTCTTAGAGTCTCTCCCATTGGATTAACATAACTCCTGTCTCACTGACCACTCCGACCATCACACTTTGACTATACTCACTATGACAAATACAATGATTTCTATTCTTCTCCTCGAACAGTTAGGATTCACTCAGAGTTCACAACAACTCGATAGTTAAGGTCCATCCTTTTAAATATTCTTAGTCATACCTATGTGACCCATGACAAATCGATGATTATTTTTACCTCATGCCCACTCACCGGTCAATGACACAAAAGGTTCCTTGGAGTTCCTCCCACCGGATCCCAATCGATTGGATCCAATGACCGAGGTTACTCCTTAACTAAATCCATGGCTCTGGTTCTCTCCCAGAGTTCCTCCCATCGAATTGCATCCCCCTCCAACACTACAACTCACTCTGAATAGAACCCCTATGATGAACGGTCGAGATCTATCATACTATAGATATGAGGAATAGTACTTAAAGCGAAGGAATTGTTGACAAAAAATTGGTCATCTATATTTTCTCGCTCGTGGAATTATAAAAAAATGATATCAAAAAAAGATTTTTTTTTAATGATAATGAGTTAATTTTGTATCCCTCTGTCTCATCTTTGTCACACATTTTTTGGATAAAAAATCCAAATTTGTATACTCAATATATCCAGGTTTATGTTTAAGCAATAAAAAGTGCTTCTTCCATGTGGATAAACCTAATTTCTTCAAAACACGTCTAAATTTTGTGGGCCCAAGACCCTTGGTTTCTTTAATTTTTTGGGCCCAAGACCCTTGGTTTCTTCAATTTTTTGGGCCCAAGAACCATAATTTTCCTCTTCTTGTGGATTCAAATCCCACAAAAATATTCTATTATTTAACTCACGAGAATCTGCCATACTCCCTACACTCAATAATCCACACATACTCCTCTCTTCTCTCCTCCCCTTATCCCTTACAGCCCCCTCACTCCATAATTAATTTTTATTTTTTAATAATAGGGGGAGGACTCACTCATTCCCCTCTTTCTTCCCTCACGCCCAAACCCGAATCCTCTCTCTCCTTATTACTGACCCCCTCCATACTTAACTATATTACCCACACCCCTCCATACTTAATCTATTTCTCCCCATGAGATGGCGGGTTTGTAGACCTACCACACTCCCTCACCCCTTGACCTCCCTCACCTTCCAACCTATTCCCTACATTTCCCACCCCCTAACTTCCACCACCTACAAATTTCCCTTACCCCTAACTACCCACTCCTACCCTCTCATTCACTCTCCCACTTAAGATTCATACCCAAACCTTATTTTTATCATATATAAACTCCTAATGAATAATATTGTTCCACATGAAAACCTATGCAAATATGACAAGTGGAATCACATGATTAGATGACATGGCATTGGATTGTTGGTTCCACATGGTAGCTCATGGAGGGAGACACATGGTGTATTCTTATTGGTGACACATGGAAATATTTGGTTAGTTGACTCATCAATTATTGGGCATAAATTGGAGGTTGATTGGTGGTATAAAATATTATTACTTAATTGATTTTCTAAAGGGAGGTCGAGCCCTTTAAGCCTCCATAGTATTGTCTCTTATGTTTCTTAATAAGTGTGCATATCACTTAGTAATATATATATTATTAAGAAGAAAATATCCCAATGAATGTGGGATAACAATTTACCACAAAAAATTGGAATTTTCATGGAGGAAAATGAATTTAAGATCAAGCGCCCACATTTTCCCATCAAACTTGATCGATGGTCCCTAAGCCATGAACTTCTGAAGACCATAAATTGGGCTTTGGGTGTCCAAATCATGAAAAGTTTATATCATTGGAAATATATTTAGATGAAGAAGAGGATGATACATGTTAGAATGGATAGAAGTGGATACACTGTTCCAAGAAATTGAAATATCATTAAGCTTCATTTTTAATGGATTTGCATGACAACTCAACTTCACGATCTCATATCTTGAGATGCATATGACAAATTTGGAAAAAAATAATATCATTGGAAATACAAGATGATGAATATCACATATGAAGTGATCTACATGTTTGAAAATATGAATATAACTTCCAAAAATTTAAAACACAATCCCCCTCTTTTAAAGGGAAATTAATTAACTTTTGAAAATAAAAGTTTATTTAAATTTTTTATTAAAAACGAAAAGGGACCCATTTTAAAAATGTATATATTAATGATATAAGTTCATTAATTAGTAATTAAAGAGGAATTAATTAAAGATAATACTTCGAGAAGAAAAATGTATGGGAAATTTAAGAAAGGAAAAACCCTAACTACTCAAGTAATCAAAAGATCCAATTTTAAAAAGAGAAGAAGTGCTTCATCAAGGGTTCCATAATCATAATTATTAAAAGGGGTAAGGGAATAATATAATAGAAATAATAAGGTAAAACCATGAATATACAACCAAGCTTCTGATCAATGAAAATAAATCTCCACCTTCTCCACTCTATCTCTTCTTCTACACCATTTCTCATAGCTTTATGCTTGAATCTCATAATTAGGCACAAGGCCGAGTTCTTGAATATTATTCTTTTGTTCTTCAAAATAATTTTCTTATATGATCATTGAGTATTTACAACCATATACATGATTGTTAGAGATTTTTTAATGAAGAACATCTTTCATGAATAAAACTTCACAAAGAATTACTTCAGGGTTGATTTTGATTGTATCTTGTAACTTTGAGTCTTAAGTATGAGATATTTGAAATTGATCTATCAAATTATATTTTTGATCTTAACTGTAATACTCTTTTAAAATTATTTTATATGACCAAATTATTCTCTCCTATTTCTTCTAAAGAAAATATGGATGCATTTATATGTGATTAAGAAGATTGTGTATGTGATGTTGATCACAAAGAAATTAAGATGTTGAAGCCATCCTTCAATCTTTTTTATTTTTAAAAGACAATTTACTACATATAAAAATCATATCAGGTTATTGAAGAAACATTTTATTGAATAAATCCAAGAAATAAATATCTACGGTTTGTTTCCTAAGCATTATCCTAATCCAATATATTCAATATATCTCTTCTAGCCAAAGATGACTACCACCCCTATAAAAATGTAGGGGGATTCATATGCTCATGAGGTTGTCGTTTCAGTCTATGATAGATTCAAACATCAACATTTTGGTGACCATACCCGGGACTTAGATTTAGCTTCAATATATTTGAGTCCCTAATTCAAATTTGATTGAGGAATCATAGTCTCCATGGTTCAAATTTTCGTAGAGAAGATTCAAGAAAATTGTTGCTTGTTGTAAATGAATGGGGTTTATAAAAATATTATTGAAATGTGTTGCAATGACCTCTAAAAGACCTAAAAAGATCAAGATATTTGGGAGAATGAAATCTTTGGCAACTCCATTGGAAAGACTCAAAAATCTCAAGAAGTTGTATATTTTGACTCCTATGAAGAACTTTAGTCATGCCATGATGCTCCTTTTCCTTCTTCATCGAGCCCATCAATGGTTTCAAGAGACTCAGAAAAACAAAGAATTATTCAAAAAAGGAGTGATTTCATAAAACCCCATTAAACATACCAGAAGTAGATTTTAAAATGCCTGATATTTCTATGAAAACATTTCCTACATTCTTTGGGGGTACTTCATAAGATGCAAAGAAACACTTGTATAATTTCCAAAATATATGTCATGATTTCAACCTCACTGAGGATAATGTTACATGTAGACTATTTTTACAAGCTCTATGAGGGTATGCTCTTGACTGGCATAGCTCATTACCTCCTAACTCCATTACCAGTTGGGATTTGTTAGGAAATTCATTTGTAGGAAAGTTCATCCCAAGAGTGCAACCATATGTTTTTGTTGATGCTTTTAATGATGCTTCTCATCCACCCTCTCCCATATGGATGGAATATAACTAAGTGACCAATTTTGAAGAAGAATATAATCAAATATTGGATGAATTTTCTAAGTCAATTCATGTTGTTGAAGATGAATATAAAAATTCCAATCTACAAGAAGAAAATTTTATCCTCCTATATACTCCATTTGAATATTTTTAAAGAAAAAAAATTGAGAATTAAATCAAGGAACCACCATCCAATGCATGAGAAAATTTTAAAGTTGCAATAGATGATGAAAATCCTCAAGAGAACTTACAACAAGAAACATTGGTGAAAGAAATAAATCTTGAGAAGAATGATGAACAAGATAGTAATTACATGAAGTAAGATTATTTTTAAGACATTGTTGATGAATCAAGAACCTTGTAAGTGGTTGGAGATAAGGAGAAAGATGAAATAATGTTAATATTGAAAACTCTTAATCCAATCAAATACAATAGTATTATTGAGTAGCCAATAATGGACTTCATTGAAATATGCTTTCAAAATACGATTGGTCAAACAATGCAATCATATTTTCAACACACCTGGTTCAATTTTTCTCCAATATACATTGAGAGTGCCCCTAACTCATTGATACAAGCCCCAATATGTTCCATATTTTTGGAGCTCATTTCACAGATTAGATGGATGCTTGAACGGATCCATTGGAAATATAGCTATACCTAAGGTCCCTCTTTAATTCCAAGTAAGATTGGGTAGGTAGATTGTGTCTGTACATATTTTATTTCTTCAATTCAAGCTTTGCACAGTACCTATATTGAAATTTGAAGATAAATCCACAAAAGAGGAAGAATTAAAAGAATTTGTTTTAACGTTGACTCCATAGACCAATGGAGAAGGTAGTTGGTTTTCAGATTCTAGGTTGTCAACAACCTAGAAGAGGTCACTATCCTGCATTTGGAGCTAGTTGTTGGCAAAAACATGGTCATCAATATTTTCCCGCTACGGTAATAATAAAAAAATTATATCAAAAGAAGAAATTTTCTTAATCATAACGAGTCCATTGTGTATCCCTCTGTCTTAGCTTCATCAACATTTTTAAGATAAAAAATATGAATTTGTATGCTCAATATATCCAAGTTTATGTTTAAGTTATAAAAAGTTCCACTTCCATGTGGAATAAAGTTGATTTCTTCAAAACAAATCTAAATTTTGCGGGCCCGAGACCCTTGGTTTATTATTTAATTTTTAGGCCCAAGACCCTTGGTTTCTTCAATTTTTTGGCCCAAAGACCCATAATTTTCCTCTTGTTGCAGGTTCAAATCCCATACAAATATTTTATTATTTCACTCACGGGCACCCACCATACTCTGCACACCCGACAATCCACACATCCTCCTCTCTTCCCCTTAACCCTTACCTCCCCCTTAATCCATACTTAAATTTGTTTTTTATTAATAATCAGGGGATGATGCACTCATTACCCCCTCTCTTTCCTCACTCCCCAACTTGACTCCACTCTCCACTTATTACATACCCCCTCCATACTTAACTATATTACCCAACCCCCTTCATACTTAATTTATTTTGCCCCATGCTATGGCAGGTTGGTGGACCCGCCAGACTCCCTCACCCCTCAACCCGCTCCCTACATTTCTAGCTCCCTAACTTCTAGTAACTACAATTTTTTCTTCACCACATGGAAACTTATGAAAATATGAAAAGTGGCAGCCCACGATTGGATGACATTGCATTTTATTATTGGTGCCACATGGAGGCTCATGGAGGGAGACATGTGGTATATTTTGATTGGTGACACATGGCACATTCTTATTGGATACATATGGAAATTGTTTTGACCTATCATATGAAGACAAGTGGCATCTCTTCATTGTTGACATGCGACAACTTACTGGTGGTGACACATGGAAATATTTGGTTAGCTAACTCATGAGCATGAGGTGGAGGTTGACTGAATATCTAAAATATTTTTATTTAATTGACTTTGTAAGGGGAGGTCGAGCCCTTTAAGCCTCCATAGTCTCCTCTCTTATGTTTCTCACTAAGTATGTATATCACTTAGTAATATCTATTATTAAAACCAAAATATCCCAATGAATGTGAGATAACATTTTACCACAAAAAAATCGAATTTTCATGGAAGAAAAATAATTTAAGATCAAGGGCCCACATTGGCCCATCAAAGTTGATCAATGATCCTTGAGTCACAAACTTCTGAAGACCATAACTTGGGCTCTGGGTGTCGGAATCACACAAATGTTATACCATTGGAAAGGTATTCTGACGAGAAATATGATGGTATAATTTATAATGGATGACATTGGATAACATTTTACCAGAAATGGAAATATCATTCCGCTTCATTTTTAATGGATCTACGTGACAACTCAACATCACGAGCTCATATCTTGAGATCTGGGCAACATATTTGGACAAAATTTATATCATTGGAAAGATAAGATGATGAAGATTACATATTAAATAATTTCTATGACTTAAATGTTGATTATCACTTCCAAAAATTTAAAACACAATCCCTCTCTTTTAAAGGGAAATTAATTAATGTTTGAAAATAAAAGTTTATTTAAATTTTTTTTATTAAAAATGAAAAGGGATGCATTTGAAAGATGTGGATATTAACGATATAATTTAATTAATGATTCATTAGTTAAAGATAGTACTTCAAGAAAAAAAAGTATAGGAAATTCAAGAAAGGAAAAACCCCAACTACTCAAGTAGTTAGAATATCTAATTTTAAAAAGAGAAGTGCTTCATGAAGGGTTCCTGAATCAGAATTATTGAGAGGGGTAGGGGAAGAATATCAGAGAAAGAAGAAGATAAAACAATGAATATACAACCAGTATTTTTATCAGTGAAAACAAATCTCCTTCTTTTCCTCTCTTTCTGTTCTTCTACACCATTTCTCATAGCTTTATGGTTGAATCTCTGAATTGGGCACAAGGATGAGTTCTTGAGTGTTCTTATTGTATTCTTCAAAATAATTTTCTTATATGATCATGGATTATTTATAGCCATATACATGATTTCTAGATATTTTGTAATGAAGAACATATTTCATGAATAAAACTCCACAAATAATAAGTTCATGGTTGATTTTGATTTTATCTTTTAACTTTGAGTCTTAAGTATGATATATTTGAAATTGGTCTATCAAATACTCTTTTTGATCTTAATAGTAATACTCTTTTTAAATTCTTTGATATAATCAAACTATTATCTCATATTTCTTGTAAAGAAGATATGGATGCATTTATATGTGATTAAGAATATTGTGTATGTAATGTTGATCACAAAGAAATTCTGATGTTGAAGCTATCCTTCAATATTTTTTATTGTAAAAAGAAAATTTGCTACACATAAATATAAGATCAGGTTATTGAAGAACCATTTTATTGAATAAATTCAAGAAATATAGATCTAGGGTTTTATACCTAAGCATTTTCATAATCCAAGATATTCAAGATATATATTTTAGCAAAAGAGGAGTACCAAATCTATAAAAACTAGGCCCACTCTTGTCCCTTCTACCAACCAATTGTCGACATGTATCATCCTCTTAGTATGTTTACTTCCATGTTGGAATCCTCGTCACCTTGACTGTCAATCTATCACACCACATCACCATGACATCATCGTTCTTTCTCCACCTAATCGAACCACACTAGATCTATGACTAAGATCATTGCAATATTTCTCGATGGATCAACGGTCCTCCTTCGCTCTCATAGTCCCTCCCATTAGAGTTTCCTCCCTTCTAGAATCCAAGGTTACTATGAACCTAAGACTCCAATGGCACTCACCAAAATGGATCCAATGTATATCAATTAAGGGAGAATATCCAAAGGATTAATCCAAACAAGGGCCCACCGACCCACTTGGCACATTTGTCTACTAACATGTGGATGGAGCATATCATAGGATGATAGTTGGAAAAGTACAAAGCATGATGGGGAATCAACTAGAAATATAGTCTGGGCATTGACATGGTGATCAAAATTATTTAAGGCACAACTTCACAGGGTTCTGTGACTCTTCGTGCGTCATGCACATGTCACAAAGGTTTTGATTTTGTTTATAAATTATTCATTCACCTTTCTTTGCATGCATGTGGGATAAGGATTTGTGAAGTCCATAGTTCAATGGTGGATAACCTACTTGGAATCTTGATCGACGATGTTTTTTTGTTGGTTTTCTTGCTAGATATATTGTCAATTCATAGCCTCTCATCAGGAAGGGAAGGGATAGTTGGGATTCTATGGCTGCAATGGATATCCCAAGAACTAATCACACAATTATCTTGACAGTAAGTTACACCTCGAAATTGTCTTATAGCCAATAATTAACTCAAGAAGTACCACAAGAACTCTGTAGTAGGCCCTTTCAATGCCTAGTGTTGTAAACCTAGGTCTTTGATGTAGATATGTAACATACCTAGCCACCAAGGTCGGTCCATGTTAATCCAAAATGCATTTCAAGTGCATTTTTGAATTTTGATAGCATTTAATTTATAGAGAATCATGAAAGAAACATGATAAAATCACATGCAATAATCAAGATTCACGCTACAACATAAATTAAATGAATATAATGCCATGAAAAACAATAATGAACATACATTCATATTATAAAATATGAATCTTAGAGATACTAATGAATACACAATGTACATAAATATATAAGAAGACAAACACATGACATAGAGAAATTATCTTTTAATAAAACCAATCACCAACTGGCTGCAAACGAAGGAAGTTTCACCCAACCATAGATGTTTTTGTTCCAAGTCTCAATAGTAGGTTACCTCCGAGGTAGGGCTATGAATCTATAATGACAGTTCTAGGCTGTCACTCAACTTCCCAAACCAGTTAGCACTCAATCTCTCACAAGTTTCTCAACACACAACAATCCAAAGTACACCATATCTCTTCTCTCCTACCTGCACAACCCAAGAGAATGGACACCCTTATCTACCACGTAGTACCTCAGATTGTTCATCTCCTTCTAGAGATCCAATGCATTTGGTCAAGAATCTCAATGTTGGGACTCTCAAGAATTAGAACTGTGAATAAAACTTAGCACATGCCAGTGCATCTCAATAATACATGCATCAATTCATGGATGGAATAAACTAGTCACCACTACATC
Source organism: Picea mariana (assembly GCA_032191745.1). Classification (NCBI taxonomy): domain Eukaryota; kingdom Viridiplantae; phylum Streptophyta; class Pinopsida; order Pinales; family Pinaceae; genus Picea; species Picea mariana. The sequence goes on along the minus strand of JASDQU010585975.1, from coordinate 56,300 downwards.
CAACAACAATGGATTCCTTCCTCATCAATTCATCCCCCATTTCCACAACCAATAATAAGAATGAATGAAAATTAAAGAGTGAATAGAGAGAGTGAATAGAATGAAGAGTGTTTACAATGAACAATTAGTGAAAAAAACCCAAAAAACCCAAAAAACACAAAAATGGGTCTATATATTTACTTGATATCAAGAACCAGATGGCCTTCCCCTAAAAAGTTCATGTAACTACTATTCTCCATTAAAACCAAAATGCATAAATAAAATATAGAAATAATACTTAGCCCCTTAGGCCCCCTCTCTCATGGATTCATATCCCTCTATAACTCTTGTCCTTGTCCATCTAGAATCCAATGATGTATTTTATTATTAATGATGATCAAAGCATTACATTTCCTAGGAGCTCTGACCACTTATAATTTTTTGGACACTTAGCCTTTCATCAAAATAAACAAAATGCAATATTTAATATGGGTAATCAAAACTGGGGTATTAAGATTGCACATAATAGGATGAATTCCCTTCATATCTGTATAATCCCAATAAAATGCCTTAGCATGCAATTGTAACAACTCAATTAACTATTGTTTTTGTGGTTCTTCTAATTGATGATTTATGTTGTTTGTTTTTCCTACAAATATTTCTACATGCATGCTATGTATTTCGGTGTGGTATACAACTAAGATGGAAATGATTGAAATACTTTTTGGATTGCAAAGAAAGGATTTTTTATTCTATTATATTCATGATGTGATTAGTAGATGAATAAGTATTAGTGATAAGATCACAAATAATATCATATTTATTTTTTTCTTTAAAAGAAAGACTTGATCAGTGATGATTTTAGGGGCTAAATTTCACTCATGGGCTAATTTTCCATGGTTTTTCCAAAACCGAGATTCGCTATTTTAAAAATGATTCATCCAAATTCTATATGATAAAATTATTTTACCTTAAAAATAGCCAAAATGTTATAAAAACTATATAAAATCCTTGAAATTTGAATATTTTTACAAAAATATCGCCAATCATTTATAGTTGGCATATGAAGGATTAGTAAGATTTGCCAAGGTTTCTACATTTTAAAATAATTTTCCATCCTTAAAATCATCCCTGGACTTGATTCAATCATAAAGAGTTGTTGGAATTTATTGTCATCACTATCCCCATTTCTTGTCCATATATGCGTTTCATGAGAAGGAATTGGCTTAGCTACTGAATTTAATTTAAGTTTCTTTGTAGAAGTACCATGGGAGATAGTCATATCTCCAGATCTACACCCAATAAATGAATCAATTGTGGGCTACTAGGCCTTCCTAAAATCAAGGGGTATCCCCCCAGATTTTATTTGGGTTGTATAACCATGAACTCAATGACGATACTCCCGAGAGTATACATATATTACTACATATTCTAAAAATACTTCATGTTGTACAATTGATAAATCTCCTAACTAGAGAAAAATAGTAGTCTGAAGAATATTATTTAATTGAAGTTTCTATATTGTTTCTCTAGTCATTACATTAATAACAACTCCCAGATCTATAAGATTTTTTGAGATTAAAATGTTATTAATGTGAACATCTACAATAGGAATTCCTAGATATGTGTATTTAGTATTCAATATGTTTCCAAGCATCAAATCGACTAAATGACCAAGTACTTGAATTGTTGGAGGATACTTTCATTTTCATCATAGTTTCTTCAAACATAATTCTATAACAACTCTAGCATAGATAGACACATATTTTATGTCCTATAACAAAGGAAGTTTAACATAAATATTTTTCAATTCCCTGAGAAAATCAAATTCAGATTGTTTAGTGGATTTTTCAATTGTTAACCTTTCACGATATGGGGGAGTTTGGTCATGAATTGATTGATCTGATTTTTTTTGGGAAGTGACTTGTTTCTCTAAAGAATTTTTATTAGTTCAATTTTTTTATTCAACAACTTTCTCCTCATCATCATGTTCCAAAATGATAATGATAGGAGAAGTTGGATTATCCAACTCTACTATTTTATCCCCATCATCATGTTCCTCAATGATTGGAGAAGTTGGATTAACTACATTTCTTGATCGCAGATGAATACCTTGAATATCTACATGGGAGATAAGATAGGTTGGATAACTACGCAACTTAGAATTGTTTATTATTTACTCTTTAATATTGTCTACACAACTGAGAAATGGTATTATATGCTAGTTGAGAAACATCTCCTGCCCCGATGAACTTTAGAACATCCAACACTCATCTCAAATACATTTAAGAAAAAGTGTCTGCAGTATTTTCGGTTCTAACTAATGTTGGTTGGATCGTCTAATATTATATTGGAATATTTTGCAATGGTCTTCTAGAATCTCTTCTTAGTTTTGAACCATCTTGGAGATTTCCCCTTGCAAATCCCTAGATTGAAAATAGTCTTCATATTTTTTTAAGGAATTCTCGTCTCGTACCTTCCCAATTTTGTATTGAATTTCTACCTAACCCCATGAACAAATGTAAAGTTGAATCATTTAAGGTAATTGGAAACAAATTTTTTTATGGGCATCGGAAGGGTAGTCATAACTACAACATAAGTCATCAAACTAAAAGAGAAATGTGTTTGGATCCTCACTACTTACCCCATGGAAATGGGTTAAAGAAGAAGGTGGTATATTTTTCATCTAAGTTACACCAATTGTATCCTTAATATGAAATTCAAATGTGACACAATGTTTTGTAACAAGTCCTACCCCTTCTTCTCTATATTCTTTGACCATGAGGAATAAGGGATTTTTACCAATTTTCACAGTTCCTTGAAAGCTTACAAAGTATTTTTATGTAGATGAAATAGAAGGTTATCATTTATGACTATGACTTGCAATAAGATTTAGTTTAGCATGAAATAGAGAGTTTTCTTCCAAGTTGGATGCTACTTCTCCCAAATGAGATTTTTGTTCACTTCCATAAGTACTTCCTCCTCTTCTTCCACCTCTTTCTACCAGTGTGTTAGCTACTTGGATGGCTCTTAATGCACCACAAAAACATTCTCTGGAATCTCCTTCCCTATTCATATATCTCAAAATATCATGATTTGTGAATTTATTAGAATAGAGACTCACCATAAAATATTACGGTGAAACAGACATGCTTTTACACTATAAGGATTCTATAGTGAATTCATATTTGCATCTTATTGTCTCTATTCCCATGCATTCATTCCTATATGCATTTAAAGGTAGTGCTACAGGATTCCTAAATCAATATAAACTAGAGATTATTAATTATTTTAGTGTTTACCCAACAATGATGCAAAAAATAATAGCGCTAAAATATGTATTTTTAAAGGAAAAGTACTCTAAGAATTCACTTAATTATAAAACCTTAGATTTGTTTTGAAGTTCTGAAAACAAATGTTGTATCCAACACAAAAAATTAAGAATATGAAGATTGACTAATGTTTATATGATGCCTATTTAAAAAGATAAATTACCTTTTCTAAAAGAAAGACTATATTATGAAAATGAAAACTAAATTTAAATTTCACTACTCTGGTTGTATTTGGTGTGACTGGTGGCTTATATTTTTTTGTGGGAGACAAATTTTATAATATATTTTCTGTGAAAATCAAGTCTACAAACATTTCCTTGTGAAATCAAATCTGATAAGAACTTAATTTAAATTCCACACATGTAACATCATAAAACTAATTTAGTAGAAAAGTAGACAGGCCTATGTAAATCAAATATTTATAAGCAAAAAGAGACAACATATGAATAGAGTTTTACAATCAGATTTTAAAATAAACAATTTTAAACAATTATGCATATACATTAAAATGAATGGGTACCTTTTTGAAGCGATCCCAACTCCATGATGGGATCAACAAAACTTGGTGCCAACTTCATGATGGGATCAGCAAAACACAAGTTTTAGCTACAAAAATTAATAATCACTCATGGACATAAAAAAGCTCTATTTATATTCAAAAGTACTTGAAAATAATTTACAGAATTATATATTATTCTCTCCACTACATATACATCCCTATAAGAGAGAAAAGCTCATAAATATCTATATCTATATATATATATCTATATCTATATCTATATCTATATATCTATATATATATATATATATATATATATATATAGAGAGAGAGAGAGAGAGATGGATGATATTTGCTCTCTTATAGGGGTGTGTATGTAATGGAGAGAATAATATATAATTCTGTAAATTATTTTATATAGAGAGAGAGGGAAAGAGAGATAGATAGATAGTTGTAGAGTGGAATTTTTTCAAATATTTTGTAATAAAATGTATTTAGAAAAGGTCCTAGGTTTATGGAAAAACAACCATTGCACATTGAAAGTGTGCTCCATTCTCAAATGGAATTCACAATCTAAGATACTAGAATGTTAATATCCCATGAATTAACAGATATGAATTTGTTTCCATGGATAAATGCACCCAAAATTGCTCTTAGATTCACTCCCTTCATCATGCTATGTCCACCTATGCACTTCAGTTGATGGATTTGACTTGATATTTTCACCCTTCGACCCATAGGAGAATTATAATAATTGAACCTGATGTATAGTAGCTTTGATTTGTTGTGTGTGGTCTATTTGATCATACTTACATATTATTTTTGGCAACTTTATTTACATTATAACTAAAAAAATCCATATTTCTATTCTCATATTTATGTTAAAAACAAGAAAAGATGAAAATGGTACCCACATTTACCTTTTTGGGAATGATATCTAGGATAGGTGGAAAGTGATATTTATGAACATCATTATTATCTTTATTTAGAAAATATAGCATCAAAAACATTAGATACATGGGTAAAAATGATATCAATTCTCAGTACCATCAGGGACCATTTGACCCCTAATACAACATCAACACCACCCATTTTGATTTCAATCATGGGACTATCCAATAAATACTCATGGATAATGATATTAATAATTTGGAAACTCCCTTAACCATTTATGGTACCACAATCTGCAATCATTACTTGATACTCTAGTGCTAGATATATAAATAAATTGAGAAGTTTCACTAATTTGAAATTATTGAAGTTATGGGTACTACTAGAATCAATCAACATTGTTGCCCTTTTAATTTTGATATATCCTTCTATATTAAGGGTTTCTTATATTATTGATTACAACCAATTCATGACAATATATCATTGGATCATACTCTTCTATTTATGTATCTTGTGATTGTTCCAGTTCTTGATCTTCTTCCCCTCCATTGTATATGTAGAACAATTTATTCTCACTAAATTTATGCCACTTACTACACTTCATATCACAATTAGAACATAGTCACTTTTCTCTTATTTAATCCATTTTATGAGGTGTCAACCTTGTAGGTTCAGTGAGGTTAGGAGGGGGAAGATGATGCTCTGTATAGTTGTTAGCATCCATTCTTCTTGTAGCCATAATTTTATTTTAAACTTTCTTGGCCACACTAAGAACACGCTCTAGGGATTAAGGTTCAAAAAGGTGTATCTCATCTTTAATGCTCTCCTTTAAAGTTCCTATAAATATATTGGACAATTATCTTCTAGAATGTTCTTTACCCCAATACTTAGTTTTTGGAATTGTTGAATTTTGTCCATTTTTACTTATGAAAACATAAAAATGAGAAATATACAAATTATACACCCTCTTAAAATACTTTGTTCTGGATTTTCTACAAGATAGTGGCGAGGACTATGATCTAGGTGCTAGGGTTAGGGTTGGTTGTACCCTGGTGAACCATGCCGCCCCCACAGGGGCACAATGACTTCGAGTGAGGGAGGGCTGAGAGGCCCCTCCTATAGCGATGCAACGACATAAGGGAAAAATAGAGGATGCTCTAGGCATCCAACCTTCTAGCCTCCCCCAGATCTTAGATCGTAGCTCATTTTTGAGGGCACATTCAAAGACTGAGAGATAGACATTGAATCAGAGAAATCACTAGCCATGACAAGAATGACTCGACGATTGATATTAGGGAAATGCATCCCCAAAGCATCGCAAGCCTCGAAATACATCATAAGCACACCCCAGATTGAGGAACAAAAGAAATACATGAGATACTATGCTTTAATCGATAAATTTTTAGGGCTCTCGCCCTCGGAAAAGGAACTGGTAAAATGGATATATCAATGGTGGAAGCCCAAAGGTCACTTTGATCTACAACTGGGTTCTAAGAGATTTTTCACCATAATCCTGCAAAACCTAGAGGACAGAAATCACATCTTCGACGGTGGTGCTTATTTCATTAATTTGGCAGGTCTCTTTCTGAGATTTTGGACATAAAAATTTAGTCCTGAATTAGAGGACTTTGCACACGCCTCAGTCTGGTTAAGGCTCTATTCCTTTCCATAGGATTTATGGTTCGAAGAGGTCCTTGCGGGCATAGGAAATATTGTCAGAGTGGATGCCAAATCTTCAAAAGCCACAAAGAAACAAAGATATACCTCCTACACATGAATATGTGTCTATCTAAACATTGAAAATCCATTAGAAGGATCTATTGCTCTGGAATACCAGGATGGGGACTGGATGCAAACCATTGACTATGAACACATTTCGTTAAGATGCCAAAAATTCCATGAGCATTGGAACCTCTTCAAGGAATGTCCCCTAAAAACTCCAAGAAAACAGAGAAACCCAGAAGAAAACAAAGACAAAGAGGGCTTCATCCCAGTGATAGGCAAGAACAGACAAGGAGGCAAGGAGCCAATTACCCAGCCCATTAAGGATCTGACCATGAGAAACCAATTTGAGATTCTATAGCAATAGCCAGAGAGTGTGGATGCATCACAATCCCCACCCTCAGATAAAATAACCTGTAATCTGGTGAAAGGGAAATCACAAGAAGCCCTAGTTCAAACCCAAATCATTCCTCCATCCAACTCCATCGATGCAACCCTTGACCCCTTAGAGACAAATGACGGGGACGCCGAAATGGAACTCAATGAGCAATACCTAGCATGAGTAGACCTAGAGCATATGGAACATGCCTACAGAGATCAAAAACTTTATACCATTCCCCCATATCATCTAAGAAAAGTGCACAACATCTTCCTCAACTCCTCAGCCACCTCCACCGCCAAATCCAGTGCAGGTTTAGAAATCCAAGGAAACATGTAGAAAGAAGAACAAAAATCTCAGGAAGAAGAAAAGAAAAGAGGGAGGAAGTCCACCATCAAGCTCATCCAGGAGATAGGACACTTCATGGTTGAATCAAGTTAGATACATATAATATCTGACGGTTTTCCACCCCTCCCCCCCCCTTCCTCATCATGAAGTTCATCTCCTGGAATATAAGGGGACTCAATGATCGTAGTAAACAGAGGTTACTACGGGATATGATTATTGCAGAAAAACCAGACATAATGTTTCTCCAAGAAACAAAATGTACCATATAAGAGATGGAAAATATCTTCCCTAGCTATTGGAAGCAAGGGAAAGACATCTACACGGTGACCATGGGTGTAGCAAGTGGGTTGGCTCTCCCTTGGAACCCAGGCTCAGTCACTTTGGAGAACTTCTTCAAAACCAAATGGTCCATCTCGATGGCATACCAAATCATCGACTCTAATAATCTAGGATATCTAACCAATGTCTATGGACCAACCAACTCAAGGGAAAAACATGCCTTTCTATGAATTCTAGAGCATCAAGCCACTTTAACCAAGGGGTACATATGGATCCTGGGAGGGGATTTTAACATGATTTGTAACCTGGATGAAAAGAGAGGAGGAACGTGTTGTCTTGAAGCAGAATCGAGGGACTTTCAGTGCCTAATCGACAACTTAGGCCTTGTTGATAGAGACACCTCCAATGGAACCTTTACCTGGACAAATCGTAGAACTGGCTCTCACCAAATAGCTTGTAGGCTGGATCGTTTCCTTCTCTCGGATTCACTCATGTTCGAGGGGACAACTTTGGAAGCTAGCATCCTCAACTTCCATGGATCAGATCATTCACCTATCCAACTCTGTATGGACATATCGACAAATACAGGGAGAAAACCCTTCAGACTAGAGAAGTTATGGCTCAATCACTTGGACTTCCAGAATAATGCTCACGCCTGGTGGAGGGAGTTGGTTGTGTCCAACGAATCCAAGATGTACAGGTTTTAGCAGAAACTCAAGAACCTCAAAAAGAAAATCAAAACCTGGAACAAATTTTTTTTTGGCAACATCTTCGAGGCCCAAAGACAACTAATAGAACAAATGAGTACCATTCAAAGACAAATCTAGGATAAGGGTTTATCTGAAGACCTCAAGTCATAAGAAGAGGCAATAAGTCAAAAGCTAGAGGAAAGAAAAGCCCAAGAAGAAATCTTATGGAGAAAAAATTCCCACATCCAATGGATCAAAGAGGGCAATAGAAACACCAAGTTATTTCATAGATCCATCATCCAAAGAAGACATGCCAATCACATCACTCAACTTATCTAAGAAAATGGGAAAACCCTACACACCCATGAGGAGCTCGAAGAAGAGTTGGTCACCTACTATCAAAACCTCTTGGAGGAGCCTCAGAAGGACAAAACTCAAGCTATCACCCAGATCACGCAGCACATACCCTCCCTAATCTCATATGAATAGAACACGACCCTAGCATGAACCATGACGCTAGAAGAAGTTGATCATGCACTCCAAGAGACCCACAAGGGAAAATCCCTGGGGCCAGATGGCTTCACTTCTGATTTCTTTCATCACTGTTGGAAAATGCTCAGAGAGGAAGTTTGGGAGATCATTGAAGACTCCAAACTCTTAGGTCAAGTCCTCCTGGCCCTCAACTCCACTTTCCTTACCCTCATCCCTAAAGAGGAGCATGTCATCCACCCCAAGAAGTTCCAACCAATTTCCCTCTCCAATGTCAACTGTAAGCTCCTAACCAAGGTAATAGAAAGGTGACTCAAGCCTATCCTCCCCTTCATCATCTCTCCAGAACAATTAGGGTATGTGGAGGGAAGAAAGATCTTGGACAGCATCATCCTCGCTCATAAAGTTATTCACTCTCTACAAAATAACCGTACTCCAAGTATGCTCTTAAAACTGGACCTCTCCAAGGCTTTTGATTAGTTAAGTTGGGACTATATGTGTGTGATGCTTCTCGCCTTTGGTTTCGACCCCTCTTGGGTAGACTGGATCCTGAACCTCACCTCCTCGTATTTCTTCTCAATCCCTTTTAATGGAGTTATGTCTTGCCCTTTCTCCCCCACCAGAGGAATCAGGTAGGCGATCCTCTTTCCCCTTTCCACTTCATTATCTTGGCATAATGTCTCAGTCATTCCATTCAGGCTATGGTAGAAAACAATACGATAAAAGGGCTTCCCCTGCATGGAATCAACCCCCCGATCTCTCATAGTCAATTTGTGGACAACACTTTCCTTTCCATCATCCAAACCTTCTGTTAGGCTTATAGGATGGACATCAACAAGGAAAAATCCTAGACCTTCTTTTTCAGCACCCCCTTTTTGATTCAGCTACACATCTCATAAATATTGGTTTTCACTCGAAGCTCCCTTCCATCCAAGTATCTCAACATCCCAGTCTTGGATAGAACCCCTAGAAACAACTTGTGGGAAAGTTTTGGTTTAGATGAACTATTCTTCCCTACTACCTGCATTTTTCACCTAGGTTTCATATATTTAAAGGTACCAACAAAGCCTAAAACTATCAACTCTTCTGGTAAGCTAGAAGGAAACATAGTACAAAAAATGCACTACACAGTCTCACCCGAGATAGATTTAAATCGGTGGTTGTAAGACTGAGGTGTTTACAGCCTAGGATTGAGAAAGAGAGATTGAATTTGTATTCTGAACCACTTATTATAGCTTGTGTTACAATCTATTTTTATTCTCTTGTATATTTTAACCCCTATGGCATCCTTTCTTGATATCCCAACAACAATTAGCTAAGCAATATATTAACTCATTCATTCATTACACACAACGTTTAACTACTAAAAGTATGACAAAGATATGCATGCATTCATCACATTACATAGGTATTACCATGGTTCACCCCCTCCTGGGCTACGTCCACAAATATTTGTCTCGTCTCTCTTATTATGGTAGTTCTTTAATTCTTGCACTGTGTGCTTACAACTCTCCTCAGATGGGTAAGATCTATATGAGGCGAATTAGATCTCACTATGCTCCTTGGCCTACGATCTAATCCTCAAGATCTACCTTCTCCTTTCTACTCTAGTTCGAGCACTTTACACAAGTAGTTCACCTAATCAAAAGCATTACATACCATCTCAACCTCTACAAAGGTAGCAAAAATCAAACCTCTCCTCTCTATGATACCTGCGTATCTATATTTATACCTATCGAGCTCTTCAGCCATTTACAAAAAAAACCTTACACGAACCATAACCCTACTGTCATTAGGTTTTCCTTCACTGAATGTGTACTTTTCTTCCTTCTAGTTGTCGCCTCCTTCTTACATGCACACATGTTGTGCTTCTTACCATTTGTCACTTTCCTCTTGCATGCTTTATTTCCCATGATTTCTCTTCCAACTTTCATTATTCTTCGTGCACGCTTTCTGTCCCCCTTCGGCCTGCTACCAACTGGCCCCCAACACTGACATGTGACTCATCCCAAGTCACCTAATCTTTCTGACCTACCTCGATCTCCTCAGTGATCATCTAGAACTTCTCCCTCAACTATGTTGCTTTTATCAATGCCTGCTCGGTCTTCTCCTTAATGGTATCCACTACCTAAACTGCCACTTTGTCACTTAGTAATCCTACACATTCTATGTGTGTCTGTGCCATATGTGTTCTAGTTTCTTCTGCATGTGTGAGTACTTCTGCTACCCATTCTTGTAATGGTTCTATTTGATCCTGACTCTCTTGTTTTTGTGTTTGCACAGTGATAAGTTCTGCCTGCATCTTCTTCGGCTCTTGCAACCCCTTGACACATTATGAAATTGGTATGGTATTTTTCCTTTGTTTGAGTTCTTGGATCGCTTCATTGATCCTTTCCTCTTCCTTGTCCTAGCATTGAACCTATGGATCCTCCTCCAATCTTGTCCAAAGTTGCCTTGCTTTATCGAGCAAGTCAACTGTCGTGCTAACCTTTTTCTCCATATCCTATATTTTTTTTGTTGTTGCCTACCTCCTTTGCTCCTTTACTGTCGGTGGAGTTGTTGGCGTGATCTGTTCACGAAGATCCTCAATCTCCTTCTAGTATCGAGCAATTACCTGCACAATCTGGTCGATCTTTTCTGTGGTTGGGAGTTTGTTTCCTTGCATAGTGCTTGGAATTTTCCCAAAAATTTCTCCCACTCTGAGTTCCAATTCATTCCTGCATCCTGTCTCCTTCTGAGTTTCGGATTTGGCCTGCTCACAATCTTTTTCCATCATTGCCTGCTTCTTTGTTGCTTTAAGTAGCTCAACTAAGTTTTTATGTGCTCGAGACCGTATCTCGTGGTTGACGCTAACCTGCAATTTGTATAGTGACTTTGATGGCATGCATGTTAAGACCAATTGGATCTGATCCAAATCCTTCAGTGGTGCTTATCCCACGATTTCATCCATTCGTAGCATGTTCAATTTTATGTAGACCATTCCATGTGCATGTGGCATTGGGAGGACTAGGTCTCGTTTTTATACCTTTACTCTTTTGTTGGTTTGTGTTGTCGATGGATCTATGTCTCTACTACTACTTGCTCTCTGGGCCTCCCCGAGTGTCCTGAGGAGATGTCCCATTTCTGCCAGCTCTTTTTGCAGTTTATCCCTGTGATGTTCTGCGTGATCGAAATCGTCTGCTAAACAATTGTGGACCATTATGTTGATTATTTCTCCATCGTCCTCCATGATCATATAGTCCGGTGATGCTCATTGTGCCTTTGATTTCTTGCGTGTGCCTTCTTCCTATACAACCGGTCTCTTGGTTCCCCCTGGTTCCTATGTGATGGTATTTGGGGTAGTCTCCTATGCTCCTTTAGCTTTCTTTGGCTATTTGGTGGTCTCTTTATGCCCCTTCTGGGTCCCTATATACTTTGACCCTTTGTTTTCCTGAGTCGACTTGTTTTCGCCCATCATTGGTTTCTTGGGCACTGGGATTTGCGGAGGTTGTGTTTCCACCTGTGTTGCTTCTCCTTCTGTGGGTCCTTCCGGTACTTCCTGGGGAATGGATGGGACCCTCCATGTGTCAGGCCATTCATTGATGACCATGTCTATATCACCTTCTGTGATTCAGTAGCGCATCGTTACCCACTGTTTATCTAGATCCTGCCTTGGTTTTATCCACATGGATTGACGTGTAGCCCAAAAGTTAGTGATGTCCCCATATCATGCGACAGGCTCTGGTGTTATTCTCCATGATTGACTAATGGCTTCCTATATGTCCCATATATATGCTTCAAATATGATTCCATTTTCCCTCTTATGCTTGTCCTATGGCCTAGATCTCAGTAATAAATATCTCCCTCTCAGTGGTTATCGTCTAGTAAAAAAAATTACATACTCTAGTTCCTGCCATCCCATGAAGGCTATGAGGGTGAGCAACCATGAGTAATCAAATTCTATACTAAGGTCTTGTGTATCCTTGCATTCCACTTGGAACAAGTTTAATAAATAAGGTGCCCATCTCACGAAGGTTTCTTCTACGCATTGAGCTACAACTGTGATGACTTCCACTGGTACTTTGATTTTGCAGCATTTTCTTAACAATTTACTGGATAAGATATTTGCACCCAATTGTGTCTTTGCATTGTTGATCCATTTCATTATAATGCCTATTTTTCCCCTGGAGGCACCATATTTCTTCTTCATTTCCTCTGCTAACGCTTTATTCTTGGTTTTATCATCTAGAATCAACGCGGTATCCATACACCGGCTGGGTAGTCCTGTTATCTGTGTGATAAGCTCAACAGTTATGGGGATGGGTTTGTCCAACCATATATCCCCTCCATGCATGATTTCTAATAGCTGCTTAACCCATGTTATTGCGTACTGGCCTCTGCCAAAATGTGGAAGTTTCAACAACCCTAAAATACTGGTTCTATCCAGTCCAACTTCCCACTGATGTGGCTGGTTGATCATTTCTCCAAGTTGGTTTACCACTATGTTCTGCATAAAAACCCTCGGCGCAATTTTCGGGTACTTGGTTTCATCTAATACGTCATGGTCGGAATACTTAAGCTTCCTGCATTGACCCAGTAGTTGTGGTTCTACCTGTACTCTCTATGGTATGCATGGTAGCACAATTTATGATGTCAGTTTCTTATGGGGTGAGCTTGGTATCAGAACTTTGTCTTCCTACTGTGGTGGTTGGTACGAAGTTCCAAAAACACCTAGTTGCTCTTCTGTAATCCATTCTGGCCAAGATGAGGTAGTTCATGTGGTCTCTTTTGTTGGTTGACCTATGCTGGGTACCTGCGACTCGTTTGGTTTCCCTTCTGATCCTCAATTTTGTGTCATTCCATTAACTTCCACCGCTGGTTCTGTTCTTTCTAGTTACACTTCCTTTTGGGTTTCTGCTTCCTCATTATGAGGTTCCTGCATTGTTGCTGGCGTGTCCTCTTTCAGGGAATCTTTTTATGGATATTGAATCTCTTCTAGTATCAGTGTAGAGTTCAGTGGTGTTATCTCTGGGGATGGGATCTCATCGATATCCATGATCTCTAGTTGTTGCTTCTCATTTTCTTCCAGCGGTCTTCGTGACCTAGTTTGAACTCTGGTCGGTTTGGTTGTCTGACATGGTTCGGTAGACTTCGGTGGTGCCATAGTGATGATTGTTGAACATTTGTTGAGTTTGAACAATTGTAGTGAGCTCTGTGGTCTCACTTTGTCTGTTCCGGCTGTTGTTTCTCTCTCTCTATTTTCCTTTTGCAAATAGAATAGTTTCTTTCATGCTCATGTGTTGTATGGGATTTTCATGAAGCTTATCATGGACGCTTCCTCCATGATGAGATTAATGCACCATAAATGTGGTTTCATTGCATCTGTGACATTTTCATACTTTCCATTACTCTTACTTTGTTGTTTTCAGTTGGCGTGTTTAATGTGATGTTCCATTAATCCTTGCCATGCCTTAATTCCACTTACTGTTGTCATGTCATCCTGCTTTTGCCAAATTTTCATTTCTCCCTCATTTTTCTTTGGCATGTAACCATTGTTCTTGCCTTTGTTGCATTCGTCTTTTGAGCATGCTTCGTGGTTTTCAATTTTTTATTTTTTTTTACTACGCGGTGGGTGGTCGACTGTCCTTATACAACTTTAGTCAGCTCTTGTTGATCATTCCTATGAGGTCTGCACCTCCTAAATCTCTTAAATTTACAGCTCCACCATTTTTACAGATTTTACCTTGTATGGTCCTAACCAATGCATTCTTAGCTTTCCTGGGTGCTGAAACGACTTGTTGTCATAGAGAAATACTAGATCTCATTCCTTGAAAGTCTTCTTCTTAATGTGTCAATCGTGCCATGCTTTGTCTCCGGCCTTCTGCACTTGTTGATGGAATCCTTCCAGGATTTAGTCTTCCTCCATTGCTAACATATGGTTCAGTATTTCATGTATTGCACCTCGTTCTTTCATTTGTGTGATAGCTACTACACGTAAGTTGGGTACTAAAAATTCTGATGGCACTACTGCTTCTTGACCATAGACTAGTTTGAATGGTATGTGCCCTATCAAATTCTTTCATGTCGTCCTATACACCTATAATACTTCTGGTACTTTGAGGTCCCAGTCTTCTATGTTGACATTATAGATCTTTGTCAGTGTGTTCTCTAGAATTTTTTTGAAGGCTTCTACTGTGCCATTCACCTGTGGATGATACAGTGTGATTTTCTGATGGTGGACTTCAAACTCTTCGAGAATCATGCGGATTGTAATATTTATTAAATGCATGCCTTGGTCACTCATCAAGACTCTTGGGCATCCAAACCTAGTAATTACTTGTTCAAATAAGAAGTGTGTAGCTATCTCTACATTGCAGTCTTTTATTGGTGTGGATTCTACCCACCTTGCTAGGTATTCCATCACGATGATGATGTATCTTTCCCTTGTTCTTTTGGCTGGTGAGTTAAGTGGTCCCACAAAGTCTATTGCCCATTTATAAAATGCTTGTAATGTCACTTGTGGTCATAACGACATCCCGTCCCTTCTTTTGGGTTTGCCTACCCTTTGACAGACATCGCATCCCTAACAGTACTCCTTCGAGTCTTTGTGAATCATTGGCCACCATAATCCTGCATGGAGTACCTTCTGCACCTAGATTTTCCTTCATAGTGTCCTCCTTCCAATCCCTCATGGGATTTTGCTAAAATTCTTGGTTGTTCGTGCTCTAACACGTACCTTCGTAAAATGTTATCTACACCCATTTTATATAGATGTCCTGCAATTAGTTGATAGTCGATTGCACAAACTACCAGGTTCTTCTTTTGTGCGGTGGTATATTCTTGTGGTGCGGTACCTATGCTCAAGTACTAGATGATATCTACGAAGTAGTCATCAGAAATATGTACTGAGAATAACTGTGCATCCAGAAAATTGTCTTCTAAGTTCGTGGGTTCTTCTCCATTTGTGACTCGTGATAGGTGGTTAGGTCATGCATTCAGTTTTCCTGGTTTGACTATTACTTCGAAGTCAAATTCTTGAAATAAAAGTAACCATCGACAGATTCTCCCCCCCCAACACTAGCTTATTGACTAGGCATTTCACGGTTGAGTAATATGTAAACATCTTAAAATGTTTTCCCAATAGGTAGTGTCTGAACTTCTGCAATGCGTAAACCATAGCTAGGCCTTCTCTTTCCATCATGTTATAATTTTGTTATGAGTCTGATAGTTTTCTTCTTGTGAATGCTATCAGGTGATCCAAGTCTCGTGCTCCCATCTATGCTAATATAGCTCCAAGTTCTATTGTTGATGCATCTACATGCACATCGAATGTCTTTCCCCAGTCTAGAAATACTAGTATCGGTGTAGTGACCATCTTTTCCTTCAAGGTATCCAAACCATGTTGACACTCATTATTCCATTGGTACTTTGTATCCTTCCTTAATAGTTTCTCCATTGGTTTTGTGATCTACGCATATCCTTTGATGAATTTCCTGTAGTATCATGTGTGTCCTAACGTTGCTCGTAGTTGACAGACTATTTTTGGTGTTGGTAAATTGACAATAATTGTGATCTTTGCTGGATCAACCAATAACCCTTGTTTGCATATTATATGGCCCAATAGTATCCCAAACGGTGTTCCAAATGTACATTTCTTTATGTTTAGTGATATATGACACTGTCTGCATCATTCTAGCATCAAGCATAAAACTTCCACATGGTTTTTCAAAAGACTATAGACTGTCCAGTCATCCAGGTATACTTCGAGAAATTGATGGATGAAATCTTCAAATGCCATGATAACCACTCTGGAGAATATTGTTGGTGCATTCTTCAGTCCAAATAGAATGACTATATATTGGTAAGATCCCTATTCCATCGCAAATGTGGTATTGTATATGTCCTCCTATTTTATCTTAATTTAATGGTAGCCCGAGAATCCATCAGTGAATGAGTAAGCTTTGTGTCTGCCCACATTCTCTAAGACTTCATCCGTGAACGGTGTAGGGAATGGGTTGTGTAGGCATGCATGATTCAAATTCCTCAAGTCAACGCATATCCTAATCCCTCTTCCTTGTTTCTTATCCTGTACGACCATCGGGACTATCCATTTTGATTCCTCAAGTGGTTCAATTAAACCGACTTCGAGCATCTAGTTGATCTCCTCTTTAACTTTTTGTTTATATATGGGGTTAAGTCTACATGTTCGCTGTCTAATCAGTCTCGCTTCAGTTCTAAGAGGTATCTTCATCTCTCTCAGTTATCCTGCTATGCCCTTCATTTTTGTAAATGTTGTAGAAAAAAAGTCACTGTATTTGTGCACAAAATCTGTGATGCTTTCTACTGTCGACTCATCCCTGTAGTCTCCAATTCTGGCCATTTTGGGATGTTCAAATGTTCTGATGTTAACTTTATTTTCTTTGATTGGTGCGGAAATAAATTTGGATTCTATAGGTGGGCCCTTCAC
This sequence comes from Picea mariana, assembly GCA_032191745.1. Taxonomy (NCBI): domain Eukaryota; kingdom Viridiplantae; phylum Streptophyta; class Pinopsida; order Pinales; family Pinaceae; genus Picea; species Picea mariana. The sequence goes on along the minus strand of JASDQU010585975.1, from coordinate 39,247 downwards.
ATCTCTTTCGCCTTCTACTTCTTCAATCTGAATGTCGTGCATGTCATATTCATCTGGTGCTTCCTCTTGTACATGGTAACATGATAGTAGTTCCTTTACTGTCTACTTATTTCGCTGCTGCTCTTCGGTAATAAGTTCTATTTTTTATTCTTCAATGAATATGATTCCTCTGATCCGTTTTAGGGTTGCATCTATGTTGGGGTTCTCATGCTCAAATGAGAAAGTGACTGTAAAGTTTTGTTGCAATGTTGTCCATGTTGTAGTTCCTTTGCACAATTCCTGATCTATATACCAGTTTGCTAGTATGCCCTTTAAGGTGTGAATGAAGTGGTGAGGCCATTCCTCTGGTGGTATCATTTTCCACAGTGTTTTGCACTCCTCCAAGTGTTTTTCTAGTGTCCCTAGTCCTTCATATCTCTGTTGTTTGTTGTTTTTCTATTATGCAACGAACCTTATGCGGAGTGTCCACTTACATTGGTACTAGTTTGTGATAATTTTCGTGTGTGCCCCACAATCTTTCGAGTATGTCCTTGAGTTCTAAATCTAGTGCTAGTATCCTCTGGTTTTCTAATACTTCATCTTCATATTGTGTCAAGAATGTTTCCAAATCATTTAGTCCATGTAAACTGGGTGGTTCTTTGATTTCTATGCCTGTCCATCGTACTACATGGTCTAGTCTTACACATATTCTCATGGATACTTCATGCAGTCTCTGTTCCCAATTTTCTAACCTGGTGCCTGACTCTGCTGCACATGAAGTAATGTTGCGCCAATTGAGTACCCCATCCACAGTTGGTTTTACATAATCCTCCTCGGGTGCAATTGTTCTATACAATTGGACGATCTCCTCTAAGTCCAAGAAAGTGATTTCTTTGAATCTCTCCCCTTCTAATGCATCTAGTGGTGCTATGACCCTGTAATCTCAAGATTCAAATGTCATCTTCCTTGTCTTCAAATTAATTATGGTCTGGTTGTCAAACACTCGATACTGACAGAGTAGTTTCAGGTACAGTGTTGTTCCATCTACTATTTCAATGACTTCAAAATTTGCGTTAGTGTGCACTCCATAAAGATCTATTTTTACTCCTTTCAGTCTCCATATGGGTAGGAGCCTATGCTGGTTTGCTAGTTTTAATTGGACATTTGAGTATCCCAATGTTGGGTCTCCCATGCATTGCCAGGTTTTATTGGGTAGCACATTCACCTTGGATCCTAGGTCCAGTATGATGACTCCCATATTAAAATCCCCAATGTAGCATTTAGCCTAAATTCCCTACTTGTTCTTCTTCGTGTGTGAAGATGATTAAAAATTTTCGGTTCTAGATTTTGTTCTGTCTCATTGCTACATTTATCTAGGATGCTTTGCAATATTTTCACAGATGAAGGATCACTTAAAATTTTTATGCATGACTGCAAAAAGTCTTTGATGGTAGTTACTTGTCCCTTGGGTGGCATTCCATTGGTATGATCCAATGATTGCAGCATTTCATATTCTGGGGCTTCATGGGCTGGTTGCATAGTGGAAGTTGAAATTGTGTCCATCTTTTTAAAATCTTGTCGAGCTTCCTTAAAAGTATCCTTTTCTTTGGGTGCATCGAACGACTTCCTTGGTTCGGTGTTCTTATTTACCCATTAGTTTTGTGTGGGTTCCTGTCTGGCTGCATCGTTTCCTATTTCCGTTCCTCCATGTGTAACTAAATTGATGTTCTTTCCATCCTCCCTTTCTTCGACTGAAATTTATTAAACATTTTGATTGTTTTGGTTCCTCTTTTCCTGGATCTTTACTAATAGTGTCGGATATTCCTATGTATCGTGATCAGATGCAAAACAATACATACAAATCGTTGGCGGTAGTGGGAATTCTTGTGCACAATATCCCAATTGCTAACAATTGTGACATGTGAATGGTCCACTACCACGTCCGAAACCTCCTTCAACTCGTCCTCCTCCTCAATAGTCTGCTCAGTCCCCTCTCAGCATGTTGTACTATGGTGCTTGATTATACTGTGTGGTATTATGCTGGGGTTGCATCGGGTTGTACTATGGCTGTGAATTATTGTATGGTGGTTGTGCAAGATTGTACTGCTACTGTGCAATGTTATATGGAGCTAGGGAACTGCTTTCCTAGTCATGATTTCAGCATATACCCTGTATGCGTATGATGTTCTTTCCTACATCAAATCCATAGTTATGCAATCTTTGTCATTGTGGGCCACTAACTTACAAAAGGTGCAATAAGAATTCTTTCGACTTGTCTGGTACTTTTGCATCATCATGGAGTGATAAGGGTCGTGACCTAGTTTCTTGCATATTTCGCACCATAATCCTCCTTGTGGTAGTGGGTTTGGCATGCCTGTTGCCATATACTGCACGAATGTTGGACATTCGTTCTTGTGGTGTCCTTTCATCCTGCATGTGGAGCACCAAACAACTTCTCGTTTGTCCTTGTTCTTATTTTGGTTCAACTGAAATGTTAGGTTCTTCAAATCCTCCTTCAATTATTCAATAGTTGGGTTCATCTATTGGTATTGGTTCTCTTCCAGCTACAAGGATGCCTATAGATCCTTGGCATGCATATGAAAATTCTACTATTGTTTAAGGATAAATTCGTGAGTGCGGACACAGACCAATCTCCCCAGATCCACCTGGATCTGGAACAAAACGTGACAGAATACTACTCTTTCCCTAGATCTAGCTATTGAATGAACTAAGAGAAATGGATGGTGGGCATACCTTATGAACGCTCTCCTTTAATCTCTGTTGTTCCTCGCTCTGCTCCAATGCTCTTGTGTCGTCCAATCACAACAACACAAACCAATCACAGCAAAAGCAAATAATATATCCAATAGCTAATCTATACATATGATCAAGGAATTATGTAATAAAGTAGATCTCACTTTATGGGAAAGAAATATATTACTGTATTATTGAATATGAAAGAGAGATTACAACCTTTGCCTTGATGTCGCAAGGTCCCTTCCAACTGTCCTTCGTTCCCCACACACTTCTTGCTCCAAGGATTCTGAAACCATAGATCTGATAGCTACTCACAATCTATCTTGACAAAGCAAATCCCAAAGCCACTCTAATCAAGCCAATAATTCCAAGCCAAAGAACCATAACCATGAACCCCTTCTCCATGAGAGCTCCTCTCCTTTTATAAGCTAAAGAAGATAAGGTGAGGAGGTTAGGATGATCCCACTAAATCATGAAAGCGAGTAAGATCCAAACCATTCAGATGCCACCTCACCAAAGAAGCTTCTCCTTCTAGAAGATTCGAGAAATCGCTCATTTTTCCCACGTGCTGGAATGTTCGCACCCTAGCTATATAGAAACTTGCGAACTGTTCGCACCCTGGCTATAGTGCAACCTGCGAGAATTGTTCATTCTCGCACCCTTCCTATATAGCAATCTGCAAACATTCCTTTTTATAAGGTTTTTTACATAGGAAAAAGCAATTTCTTTTCTCAGAAAAAGTTCTTCTTCCTTCTCCCTTCAGGAACTCAGGCCACTGTGACCCCTCTAAAGGCAATAGATAGGTTTACATCATTAACGATCATAGGGATGATGAAAATAATGTGTAACAACTATCGTAAGGGATATTTTAGGTGTGGGAGTAGTGAGTTGAAAAACAGGTGCTGGTGTTGCATCTCGGTCATAAGGTATTTTAACTTCCCCTTTAGTCGCTTGAATCTTTGGTCAATCTCCCACACAGATTCTCTTGGTTTCTATCATATCTCGATCATCTCGTTCATATACTAATCCTCTAAGCTCAGCTTCTAGAACTCATTAATCAATAGCTTCTTAATTTCTGCCAGTGTCCTCGTCGTCCCAGTGGCATTGTTCATGTCTAGACTCATGTATCCGTCTATTGCATAGTCTCTTAGCATGATCACTAGCTCCACAAGTTTGGTATCTTCATCAGTGATTTGTTTTGCCTCCCATACCTTTGCACAAATGAACAAATGATTCTCAAGGTATTCTGTTGCTTCTCTATGAAATTATGGTAATATGATAGTGGGATTGTGTCTTACCAATATGAACTACTACCTCTGCCGCGCAGTGTAGATACTTGACTAGTACTACCTGAACTGGCTCCTCCAGTTGTTTCTCCTGTGGTAGATGTGCTTCTTTATAACGGACTTACTCTAAACTTCAATTGTCTAAACGATGGAGTTCTATTTGGTTTATTGGTCACACATGGGTTTATGGGTTCCACACGGACATTAATATGGAAAGGATGGCTATCTTCTCTTCTGGTTCTTGGCCCTCTTGTTTTCCTTTCATAGGTTGCGCGCAGGATTTCCTCAATCTACTCCATAGCCCAAAGATCATCTACCTCTTCCTCATCACTTTCCAAGCCCTTCCTCGCATCTATGACTCTCTTCTTGGTATTCACCTTGTATTGGTAGGGTACTCCGCTACGTGTCATTCCTGATGATGCCAAGATCCACTTAAGATGGTCGTCATCCATCAAGATTGGGTCCAAGAATTCCTCCTCCTTCTTGCCTTTATCCTCACCTTCATCCATTTATCCTTTCTCTGTCAATGCTTGCCCCCCTTCCCCCATGCACCTAGGGAAGTCTAGCTATTTGATTCCATTGTCATTACCCCTTTTTTATATAGAATTATTTTAATAGAAGTATACAGTGATTGAGTGTACCTTCCATGGGGTCCGCGTAGAAATTCCTACTCTGTTGCACTGTATGACTTTGTTGTGTTGACTCCAAACTCTGTGATGATGCCTGCCACAATATTGTCAAGCCAAAATTTGACTGTGCGGGTGAATTTGTTGTTCACCTACTGTAACTGCTCAACCTGTACTGGGGTCCAATCTAGTTGTTGGATCCAGTTCGTCGCATGGTTATCTTTCAACATTAGTATCCACTACTGTAGTATGTGGGGAAAATCACAGAAAAAGACTTCATGTAAATCCGTAAACACGTATTTATCCATATATTTGTGAGGTGTGATACTAGGGATTCTATTGCCTTTCTGGGAAAACTCTAGCTCTTTATTTCTCAACCAACCTTCGATTTTTGATTTCATGGGGTTCCACAATCTCAACATTCCTTTCTAATGGCTCAGTGGTCTTCTGGTTTCACTCATTATTTTCTCATGCATTCTATCTCATCTACTCAGTCCTCTCTTGTTCCTCTTAACATGATAATGGAACTATTTGTTGGTTTAGCTGAACTGTTATTCCCTACTATCTGCGTTGTTGACCCAGGGTTCATATCTTTAAAGGTACCAACAAAGCCTAAAACTATAAGATCTTTTGGAAAACCATAAGGCAACACAGTACACATAATGCATTGCGTAGTCTGACCCGATATAGCTTTAAATGGGTGGTTGTAAGACTCAGGTGTTTACATCCTTGGATTGAGTGAGAGAGATGGAATTTGTATTCTGAACCACTTATTATAACTTGTGTTACAATATAATGTTATTCACTTGTATATTTTAACCCCCGTGGCATCTTTTCTTGATATCCCAACAACAATTAACTAAAAAATATATTAACTCATTCATTCATTACACACAACGTTTAACTACTAAAGGTATGAGAAAGATATGCATGCATTCATCACATTATAGAGGTATTACTGTGGTTCACCCCCTCCTAGGCTACATCCACAAAGATTTGTCTCCTAGCTCTCTTATTATGGTATTTCTGTAATTCTTGCACTGAGCACTTACAACTCTCCTCATATGGGTAATATCTATATGAGTCGAACTACATAACACCAGGCTCCTTGGCCTGCGATCTAATCCTCAAGATCTACCTTCTATTATCCACTCTAGTTCGATCTCTTTAAAAAAGTAGTTCACCTAATAAAAAACATTACATACCATCTCAACCTGTACAAAGGTGGAAAAAAACAAACCTCTCCTCTCTATGATACCTGGATATCTATATTTATATATATCAAGCTCTTCATCCATTTACACAAAATCCTTACAAAAACCCTAACCCTACTTTCATTAGGTCTTCCTTCTCTGCATGTGTTCTTTTCTTCCTTCTAGTTTTTGCCTCCTTCTTGCATGAATTCGTGTTGTGCTTCTTACCAGTTTTTTCTTTCCTCTTGTACACTTTATTTCCCACAATTTCTCTTTCAATTGTCATTCTTCTTCGTGCACACTTTCTTTCCCCCTTTGGCCTGCTGCCAACAGGATTGGAAATAGAACCATTTGTTGGTTTAGCTGAACTGTTATTCCCTAATACCTGTGTTGTTGACCCAGGGTTCATATCTTTAAAGGTACCAACAAAGCCTAAAACTATCGGCCCTTCTAGTAAACCAGAAGGCAACACAGTACATAGAATGCACTGCACAGTCTCACCCGTGATAGGTTTAAAAGGGTGGTTGTAAGAATAAGGTGTTTATAGCCTAGTATTGAGTGAGAGAGATGGAATCTGTATTTTGAACCACTTATTATAACTTGTGTTACAATCTACTATTATTCTCTTGTATATTTTAACCCCCATGGCATCGTTTCTTGATATCCCAACAATAATTAACCAAGAAATATGTTAACTCATTCATTCATTACACACAACGTTTAAATACTAAAAGTATGACAAATATATGCATGCATTCATCACATTACATAGGTATTACCGTAGTTCACCCCCTCTCAGGCTACATCCACAAATATTTGGATCTTGGCTCTCTTATTATGGTAGTTCTGCAGTTATTGCACCGTGAACTTACAAATATCCTCGGATGCGTAAGATCTATATGAGGTGAACTATATCACACCAGGCTCCTCGACCTATGATATAATCCTCAAGATCTAATTTCTCTTCTCTTCTCTAGTTCAACTGCTTTACAAAATTAGTTCACCTAATAAAAAACATTACATACCATCTCAACCTCTACAAAGATAGAAACAACCGAACCTCTCCTATATATGATACTTGTGTATCTATATTTATATCTATCAGGCTCTTCAGCCATTTACACAAAAACCTTACAAAAACCCTAACCCTATTGTCATTAGTTCTTCCTTCTTTACATGCATTCTTTTCTTCCTTCCAGCTGTCGCCTCCTTCCTGCATGTGCGCGTGTTGTGCTTCTTACTAGTTGTGATTTTCATATTGCATGCTTTCATTCCCATGGTTTCTCTTCCAGTGGTCATTCTTCTTAATGCACACTTTCTTTTCCCCTTCAGCCTGTTTCCAACAGAAATCCTCCTCACTTCCTTTTTTAAAAGACTTTCCTCCTAGACCTATCGAGATCTCAACCTCCCCAGTCTCCTCATCCTTCTTAAATTAGTCCTGCAAGCTCTGCCTATCGATACTTTCTCAACCCTTGCGACTGCTAACTTCATCCTCAATGCCATCAAAGCCTTGCAAAGAAACTTTCTTTGGAAGGGGCTCAAAGCGGGAAATAAATTTGCATTGAAAAGATGGGAAAATCTCTACAGACCTAAGCTATAAGGGGGTTGGGGAAACTGAGACCCCTCAATTTTGAATAAAGTACTCAGTGCCAAGATGTGGTGGAGATGGCTGAAGAGACCACAGGACCTATGGGCTCAGATTTGGTGAAGAAATATACTCCCAATGCAACAAAAAGAAGCCTCATTCACTGGAACGAAGACACCCTAGGTTCCCTAATATGGACATCTTTCAGGAAAAATCACCACATTGTAGTCAATCATGCTTTCAAGGAAATATGGAATGGTCAGGCTTCCCTCTTCCGGAATAATTCATGGCAACAATTATCGGTTTTAGTGTAAGAAGAATGGGTCATTACCTTCTGCACCTCATCTACTCAAGAAGGACTGACAAGAGTGGCATATTATTGTAGGGAGAACCCCATGAATTCCACCTGGAGATGTTGGAAGTCAAGCAAAGAAGAATTTCACATCGAAGCATAGGTGGATCTTCATCCTTGGCACAACATGATCAACGCATGAAAAATTCCCATCATGCAAGGTGAGGACATCCTACGTTGGGGAAGCTCACCAAGAGGAAATTTTAACATCCAATAGGCCTATGACATAAAGTCCAATCTCAACCCTCCTCCTTGGAGGAAATTCTGGAGAAAAATATGGTCTATGAAACACTAGCCAAAAATTAGCATCTTCCTTTGGCTGGTGGCACACAGAAGCATTCTCACCTGGGATAATCTAACTAAAAGGGAATTTACAAGACCATCAATTTTCCCTCTTTGCTTGGCAGAGGTAGAAACCATGAATCACCTTCTTAACACCTTCCCCTTCAAAACCAAAGTTTGGGCTCACTGTGCAACCATTATGTGCACTTTGGATCATAAGAGGGACAACATAAGCAACACCATCGAAGAATGGAGAGATGTGGCTTTTCAGTCATCGGTCCTAAATCATATCTGGCAGCTGCTCCCGAATTTTATCCTTTGGCAACACTGGAAGGAAAGAAATTGGTGAATCTTCAGGAATACCCAGAGCAATTGGCATCATGGATGGACCCATATATGTCATAACATAATGGAGACAATCATCTTGCAACACTGGTCTGTGTTGGATATAACCCTAACTTACATTAGTTTATACCTAGCTTAGACTCCTAGATCTTTCTTAATACATTCATTTACACTTTATTTCACCTAATTTGGCCACATAGTGAAGAAGGGCACCTCATCCCTATATTTTAGGGAAAACTACTAATTTTAGATCAAGACTCAACTCTCAGCTCTTGATTTTCTCGATTTATTCTTGATTTTCTTGATTTATTCATGATTTATTCCAACTCCCCCATGAAAAAACTAATATATTATTGAGGAATGCACACCTCCTCTTAGAGTGAGATATTTATTCCTTAATTAATGATTTTTGTCGTTACTATTATTAGTAACTACTATTTCGGGTCAGTCAAGTGAGTTGGAACTACTTCTCTTGTCAGTTAAGTGAGTCAGAACTGCTTCTTTTGTCAGTTAAGTGATATTAAGTGAGCTAATGCGCATCACTTGAATATTTTGGACATTAATGAGTGTGTGACATGTATCTTTAGTTGTCTAGGTCAAACTATGTGGTCTCCCTTAGCTTATGAAACCTATTTTAGCTATTTCTAGTCTTTTTTGACTAGAATTTCTATGTTGGAAATTCTATATATTCACCTCCTCTCTTATTTTTGAGGATGGTTGCTCATGTATATTCATTTTTTATTAATATAATTCTCTGATTTATGGAGAAAAAAATTTCTCTCATCTCTTGAATATCAAAAAATTGTTTGTGTTCAATTTAACTAGAATTCTAGATCTATCGGGGTTTCTGCAGGAATTCTACATGGTATCAGAGCTAGATTGAATCTAGTGGATTGTACATGGTTTTATTTGCAGGTATAGATCATTAGGAGGTGTAGAAATAATAAATGAATCATCTCTCTCATCCCACAAAATGCATTCTAAATCCTTTCAATTACTTTGAATGGAAGACAAAGATCTCTCTGCTCCTTCGAAGAAAAGGGCTTTACCGGGTAACAATGGGAACGGAGAAAGAACTAACTACTGCAGTGGATAATATAAAGTATTTCAATAAATTATGTGAATCAATTGGGCTTATATGCCTATCAATTTCCATATATCTCCTCTTTCATGTCAGTAGATCCACTACTCCCGATGTGGTTTGGACCACATTGGAAGGACTATTCGGCAAGAAGGATGCAATGAGAGTGCATCAATTGGAGAATGAAATCATATCCCTAAGTCCAATTAATTATAGCAACCTGTAAGAATTATTCACCAATTTCAAATCCCTCCTCATTGAACTTAATGCATGTGGAGTCACGAAAAAGGAAGAACAACTCATCCTTTCAATTCTCTTGAAATTAGGCCCTGGATATTCTGTATTTGTGCCATCTTTTCAAGCATCTAAATTGACTAAGGAAAAATGGAAAATGCCTCCATTGAATGATTTCATTGCAGCATTGACTCAATAGCAAGATAATTTAGTCCAAATGGGTGCCATCAAGCATTCCAAGAACCAAGAACTTGCGGTTACTAATGCTCCAAAGAGCAGTGGAAACGACAAGGAAAAAGGAATGGCTAAATTTCTTGAATCGAAGGAGAGATCTGCACAATCTTCGGATAACTCTTATGAGCATAAGGGTAAAAAGAAGAAGGAAAGAACACTTTGCATATACTGTTCCAAAGGTTTTCATCTCGAAGAAAATTGCATGAGGAAGACTATCGATGAGATGGCTAAGCAATTGTAGTAACACAATCTCACGGTGCCCGAAAATACAAAGAAGAAAGATGATAATAGAACGGGAGGGAGAGAATGAGATGGTCATGATTTAATGGCTATCACATCCACTCAATAATATTGGATCCTTGATTCAGTTTCATCAAACCATATGGCTGCATCAAAAGATGAATTTTCCTCCATCGAAGAAAGCACCAATTCCCTAATTTACTTGGGAGATGCCACACCCACAAAGGTGTGCGGAGAAGGAATTGTTGATCTTAAAGGGGGCTTCTTCACAAATGTACTTCATGTTCCCTCAATTTCTGCAAATATTCTCTTGATATATCATATCACTCATTCTGGCTATGGAAGAAAGGTGGAGTTCACTCCAGACTCCGCAGTGATTACCGACATTTCCACAAGCTCACAACTTGCACATGGAATTCCAGATCATGGTTCTTGTTTGTATTTCTTCTCACACTTTGTTCCTAAATATATTAGCATTGTATTTATGTCACAATATAATTATATCATTAGTTTATGGAATTAAATATTTGGTCATCTAAACTATAAGTACTTGCATCAACTCAACAAGGAAAACATGGTAGAAGGATTGCCAGCTATTAAATTCACAAGCGATGTATGTCAAGGATGCATTCTTGGCAAGCATCCAGAGAAAAAGTTTGACAAAGGGAAGGCACAGAGAGCTTCTTCACCTCTTGGGATGATTCAAAATGACATCATGGGCCCATTCCCAAAGCCTTCAATTAGTAAGGCTCGATATGGACTCACCTTCATACATGATTTCTCTCGCTTTACTTGGGTATTTTTTTTGAAATTAAAATCAGAAGTATTTGAATGCCTTATAGAATTTAAAGCATTTGCTGAGAATGAGTCTGGGTGTAATATTAAGATACTTCATACTGATAATGGAGGGGAGTATGTCAACAAATATGTGCATCAACTTTGTATTGATGTAGTTATACAACTACAATACATAGTGCCATATACACCACAACAGAACAATGTTGCGGAGAGGAAAAATCGATCCTTAAAAGAGATGGCCAATTGTATGCTATAGTTGAAATCATTAGCTCCCAAGATATGGGATGAATTTATTAATTGTGAAACATAAATTCATAACCAAGTTCCTCACAAATCACTCAAAGGCACCACTCCTTTTGAATATTGGACCAGTAAGAAACCGAAAGTGTCGCACTTTCGTATTTTTGGTTCACAAGCATGGGATCACATTTCGACATATAAGAGGAAGGATTTGGAGCCTCAAAGTGTTGAATGCATATTTTTTGGATATATTGAAGGTGTCAAAGGATATAGATTGTTGGACTCTCACACTGAAAATTTCATTCTAGCTCGAAGTGTGAAGTTTGAAGAAGAATCGCTGCATGATTTTTCAGAAGACCCTGCCAAGGAACCGCTTGTTGTCACTAATGAGAAGGAATCAAAAAATTCTTCGAGCACTTTAGAGCATACATAAAATAATCCTTTTGGGTCTGATATAGAGGATGATGAGAAGTTCATGTCTGCTCCAACTCAGTTGCCAACTTGGGCAGAGAAAACCTTGCAAGATGCGGGTGAACTAGTCGGTGATCCTACAGATACAAGAAGAACTAGATCACAGTTTTTTGGGGCTCCTCAAGCCCTGGCTGCCACAACAAATTTTCTTCCCATACATTTCTATATTTCACTTGGTTCATATCCAAAGTCACACTCTGAGACTACTAGAAACCCACTTTGGGAGGCTACCATGGATGAAGAGTACTCTGCTGTTATGGACAACAACACATGGGACTTGTTTCCACTTCCGAAAGGAAGAAAGACTGTTCGATGTCGATGGATATATCGAAAAAAGATTGTTGTATATGGTGAGATTAGAAAGTACAAATATCAACTTGTCTCAAAAGGATACTCACAGGTACATGGCATAGACTACACAAAATCATTTGCACCTGTTGCAAAAATGGACTCCATTCGACTAGTTTTGGCCATTGCCACTTCTCGTAGATGGCAAGTTCATCACATGAATTACATCCATGAGCTGATCCATGACAGAGTCATTTCACTGTAGTACTTCCCCACAGAGCAGCAGATTGGAGACATCTTCACCAAGTACTTCACTGAAAAGAAATTTTTAGAATTGAGAGCTATGCTTGGAGTGGTGGAGACAACTCAGTAGGTCACTTTTGGCCACTCAACATTTTTTTTCCTCTTTTGGGGGGGGATCCCATGAGGTTTTTCCTCTTTCCTCTTTTCATGAGGAGTTATTTTATGTAACGAGTACCTAAAATGGCCATGTTGTCAGGACTCAAATTTGTTGTCATTACAATTAGGCTTAAGGGGGGGTGTTGGAGGATAGACTCCTAGATATTGGTTAATACATTCATTTACACTTTATTTCACCTAATTTGGCCACATAGAGAATAAGGGCACCTCATCCCTAGATTTTAGGGAAAACTTCTAATTTAAGATCAAGACTCAACTCCCGGTTCTTGAATTTCTCGATTTATTCTTGATTTTCTTGATTTATTCATGATTTATTCAAACTCCCCCATGAAAAAAATCATATATTATTGGGGAATGTGCACCTCCTCTTTGAGTGAGAGATTTATTCCTTAATTAATGATTTTTGTCGTTACTATTATTAGTAACTACTATTTTGGGTTAGTTAAGTGAGTTGGAACTGCTTCTCTTGTCAGTTAAGTGAGCTTAAGTGAGCTAATGCGCATCACTTGAATATTGTGGACATTAATGAGTGTGTGACATGTATCTTTAGTGGTCTATGTCGAACTGTGTGGTCTCCCTTAGCTTTGACACCTATTTTAGCTATTTCTAGCTTTTTTTGACTAGAATTTCTATGTTGAAAATTCTATATATTCACCTCCTCTCTTCTTTTTGAGGATGGTTTCTCATGTATATTCATTTTTTATTAATATAATTCTCTGATTTATGGAGAAAAAACTTTCTCTCATCTCTTGAATAACAACAAATTGTTTGTGTTCAATTTAACTAGTATTCTAGATCTATCGGGGTTTCTGCAGGAATTCTACAGTCTGAGGCGAACTTAAATTGCCCCACACAAGAACAAAGCATCAT
>JASDQU010585975.1:0-10481 GCA_032191745.1 Picea mariana | reverse complement strand
CTCAAGCCATTAGTCAAATTCCCTTCCTCTACCTCCCACCTGGAGTTCAAGAATTTTAGGTAGCTGCGACTCTTACCCTTCCCAACATGGTTCTTTTGATCCCTGTATGGTATATACACCCACCTGTGATGGTTTCTCAACTATGTCTCCCTCCTTGGCCTGAGGGAATCCCGATGCAGATTCCAGTATAGGCTCCAGACACACCACCCTCATCGCCAACTTCCAACACCACTACAACTATTGGGGGCAGAGGGAAGAAAAAAGATCCCACGACTGCACTTCCTCCCTGAGTCCAAACTCCTTGCACACTATTCGAAAGAGAGGGACATGACACTAATATATGTCCTAATCTTCCTGATTTAAGCAATCTGATCCAACTCCCTCGAGCAACCACATCACTTTCCATTTTACCAAGCACCTCTAGTAATGCAACATCCTCCACTATAGCCAGTAAAGGGATGCGAACCAAATTCTCTTGTTCCATCTGTTCAGAATATGGCCACTACACTCACCATTGCCCATCTCTACCCTAGTTTCTCCAAACATTAGCTGCAGTACACCAAACCTTTCAATAAGAGCCCTCTCCTCCACCACTTTCTAGTGCTCACGTCATTGATATTCGTTACATCTCTTCATCAGTCCCTAAGTGAATGAGATTCCATTGCACTCTCTATTGACCCTTGAACAAGTTTTGGAGAACCTTGGTCACATTTGAACAATTTTGGAACTTAGACATGCTGGTCGAAAGTGGAGCGCAAGGCAAAGCAGAGATTGTGGGATATCAACCCCTTTTTAGGGAATTTTTGGGTTTACGATTTATGTAACAGGTATGGGATGTTGGCCCATGGGTTTACCCATTCCTTGGCCCCTTTTGTAATGTATAAATAGAAAGCTAGAATATGTAAGAAAATGCAACACTAGGTATAAGAGAGAAGTGGTGCTAAGTGTTATATTGTGTTGAGTGCAAGTGATTAGTTGGATCTATGTGGTTGAGTTAGCTTTGTGCATACTGTGTGCATGATAAATTGCAGAGTTAAGTGAAAGTGACTGTAAGGAGGCTTTATGATGTAACCTAGCTTGGGGAAGGAGGGTCTGGCGAAGTGTGCGCATATCTCCTATCCTATGTGGAGTGGGTTCTTATGGATCTGTGCTTGTATAAGATTGAAAGAAGACAATAAAGAATATAAGAGTTGGTGGATGTAGCCCCACACTAGGGTGAACCACATATATCATGTGTTGTGGTTTCTTTGTGCATTATAATTGTTATGTTATTGATGTGATTTATGCTTAGTGCAGTGATATATGTTAGATGCATATAATATAGTAGCTTAGTGCTTAGTAATGTGAATTAATGCTAGATATGATATATTTGTATATGCTAAGTTCTTGAATGTATTATATCTTGTTGAATACTGCATTGTTCTATAACTAGGGTTTCGATCTGCGATGTAAATAAGGGTTAAATACTGATGAATGTTAACTACTAAGTTCTCTTCTAAGTGTTGTAATCACATATCTATGTCCCAGTCAGGTTGTAGACACTTCAGTCCTACAACCACCCCTGCCTCTACCTTGGGTGAGACTTCATCTACTTCGCAGGTGTTGCCGAAAGGGCCAGTAGTTAGGGTTTTGTTGGTGCATTGTTGAAGCGTTGAACCCTGGGTCTGCCCTTGTGCCAACAAATGGTTTCATTTTCGGGACCTAAAACTGTTATTGTTGGGACCTAAAACTGTGATTACTAGGACCTGAAGAAAATAAATCTTTGTGTGTAGATATGTTTCTTTAGTGTGCAGTATTCTACTTGACTGTGAAGCTTTGTGCTAAGAATGGAATCAAATTTGAAGAAAACAGGTAAGACATTAAAGCTTTGTGCTCTGAGAAAGGTAAGATACATGGAAATTTTTGTTTTGAAAGAATGGATCTAGGTATGTCTAATAGATTTTGTCTTAGTTTAAAAATTAGGGCACAACTAGAAGAAACAATATTGGATATGAGTAGATATGATAAGAATAGTGAAAGATATGTTATTCCTATTCATAGAATAAATGTTTCGACTAACAAATGGATGTAGGATCCTAGAAATATTTTTTTGTAGGTTAGTTACTGTGATCCCAGTGCGTAGTACACAAAAGGTTGGGGGTCATTTAAAAGAAGTAGAGGATTAACTCTTTACTATAGTTGCAGAAGATAGGGACATCTTGCTAAGAAATTACCTGGTAGATGTCCTAGTTGTCTTTGTTGTAAATATATGGACCATGAAGTTTTGGATTGCCCTAGAATGATTTCTAAATTTTAAAATATGAATATGAGACAAGAAAACCATGAGACATGCCAATAAACTAAGGATATGATAAAACCCCAAAAAGAATCAGAGATTGTATTATTACAAATGAAATAAACCCAGAACAATCATAGAGATATCAACTTATTAGAGATATTAAATGAGAAGGAATACATAGAAACAAGAATAGGATACTTTGACATACATTGTGTTTTGGATGAGGAAAAACAGGTGAATATCATGATAGAAAGAACTTGGAAAATTTTGGGAAAGACTGCTATGGTTCCTTCATTAGGAGGAATAGGATTATTTAGAGGAAAGATGATAACACTATGTGGAAGAATTACCCATACATCTATGAGTGCTCATGGAACTTCGACAGAATATGAATTTGAGATCGTTAAATTTGTTAAGAATAGAACCCCATTTGCTATTTTGTTAGGAAAAATCTAGATTGAGAAAGATCAGATACAAAGGAAACAAGAAGAGGAATATATAGAATAGAAAAAGAAAGAACTAAGAGATTTCATGGCTATGAGAATAATGCACTTTCTTGAAGAACAAGAGGACCAGTCGAAGATACTAAGGACCAAATATCTAGATGTTGAAGTTGAAAGAACATAGGAAGATTGGAAACGCCTGTCTATACAAGAGAGTAGAGAACCTACCCCAGAAAGAGAAGAAGTATTACCCTTAAACCCTATGAAAGACCCTCCATAGTGAGAAGTTACTATGCCAAGAGGAGATAAGAACAATAATGGAAAGAGGAAACTAGTGACTCAGATTATAGGAAAGAAAGACAGAAAGAGAAAAAAGCAAAGTTAGAAAAATTACAGGAAGTTCCAGGGAGGACTTCACAGAAGGAAGGTTTTCAAAACTGGAACCTCACCGGGATATCAGAACATTGAAGATTGGCACTTCACCATGGCGAAGCAATATGACCATTAGAGGCATCCCGGTCGTTATCTTGATGCTCAATAACAACTCGAACCACAATTATGGCCAGAAATATCGCCATTAGACCATTGGGACCGTGACATAACGGATGGAATTACATTGATTAAGGTGTTCCTTCCCATTGGAGGATTCCATTACGTGATTGTCTATTTATCTCATCAAGCATTTCAATGAGAAAACTTTTCCAATTGTGATTATCCGATCCCACATAGAGCTAGTTTCTTTTGCACAATGCATATTGAGAGCTCCCCACCTGTTCTATTACCGTAATTTTTTGTTCACCGAACTGCGATACCTGATCTCAAGTGTGCATGTCGGGTAACATCAGTGCAGTAGAGAAATCTATCGAAGAGATCCTCATAGACCTCATGGATAAGGAGGTCATGTCCACAGGAGTCCAAGCCTCATCGATAAGAGGAGTGCAAGCATCCTCATCGACTGCTCATGGATCTAGACCATATCGAGCTGTGACAGAGAAAAGAACCAAGCATCGTGATGAATTGGAGAATGTAGAGCTCATCCCATCTATCCTTCCTGATTATATCCCACCTTTGGCTCATGTGGTGAGCCATGAAAGTTTCCTGAGGGACTTCGACTACACCTTGACTATTGTGTACCTCCTAAAGGGGATACATGCAGTGGGACCATAGTTAAGACAAATCATGATGTTGAAGATTAGTGACTTCAACTTGGGAGATCGCAAGAACCATGGAATTCTCGCCCCACACAAGTATTTGACCAAGAACAAGGGGACAAATTTGAAGATCATCCCCCAGTCGTGGATTATGGACATCGCGAGCTCCACTATCCTGAACGTGATGAAGATACCATACTTTGGAAGGCATGAGGAGGTTAACGCATGTGTTAAAATTCTTTTGTATTGCTTCCATGGAGGTTATTTGTGGCTAGATAGATGCATCATCGTAGATCTGGTGTTGATCCATCGGATCACCAGATTAAGCATGCAAGGACCAGACCCACAAGAATTTTATCCAGGGAAGGCTACAGATCACGCGCTGGCGTAGAAAATTAAAGATACCTATGGTGATGTGGAGAAGGGGAAGTGGGGCTACAAGATAGCCTCCATTCAGAATGGTGAAGTTCACCTAGTATGCTAGTTGAACGTTGGTAAGATATTAATGAAGAAAAAACCCATGCAAGTCACAGGGTTCATTGTTTACCTCGCGGGAAAATGCATGGAAGGGCTACAAATGAACTGGGAAAGCTACCTCGTCAACCAGTTAGAGCAAGACTATTGCGAAGCTCAAGATCAGGGATACGAGTTCCACATCAGTTGGTTGCTAATCCTCATCGCTTTCATTGCTTGGGAAATGCTGGAAGGTGCGACCTTCCTTGAGATTGAGCCATCATAACCCTTAGTTTTGAAGTTCACCATGCTCTTGTATTCGAGAGACATGGTGAAACAATGGCAGTAAAATGTGGTGTTCCACACCTACTACCTGCAGTTGAATAGGGATATTCAGTCTTTCCCTCGGATGACATTGAACACCCTGCATAGGTTTAGACCATTTGTAAAGTTCCGCATAGATAGAAATTTTATTTATATCATTGAGCGTGGAGAGGAACACAAAGAAGAGTTGCAGAGTTACTATAAACTCACAGAGGAGGACATGGAAGAAATCACTAAGGAATGGCATGTAGAGTTCCTTATACCAGTTGACCAGGAAGAACTGTCTGACCTTGACCTCATCGAAAGTCCTTTGGTTACCCATGAAGAGTATGATGCACCCAACAATAGTAAAAGGAAAAAAAAGTAAGAGGTACAAGAGCCGAACAACGCATCAGAAGAGACTTCTTCAGAATCACCTGGAAGGGGTGGTGATGACAAAGTAGACAAAGAAGAGGAAAAAGGAGAAGAATACAAGAAAAAACAAGGTGAAGTAACACCTCCTAGGGACCCTATTGACGAAGCTGAGACCTCCAAGAAAATAAAGGTTTCCCCAAAAAACCTACATCGCGGAAGAATTCCAAATCTAGTAAACCACAGATGCAAACTATGCTCACGATGGATGAAATAGATTTCATCATCGTCGCTATCTTAGATACCTCAAAGTATATGTTACAGTGCAATGAAGACAAACAAGAGACCATGTATGAAATAATTGAAGTAGAGCTGAAAGGGGTACAACAAGCCCTCTACTCCAGCTACACAATATCTACTGTGCCCCCATAATCAGAAGAAACAGAGTTGGGAGATGAACCTGCCCAGCTACATTGAATATTAGATGTGAATGAATATCTCCTTCGTTGTGTTCAGGAAGAAAATGAGCCTTAAATCAAGGAAAAGAGGAAGTCGTATAACAACGCCAAGTTGCACAACAAGAAAAAGATGACATCCAATCCAAGTTTGCAGAGGATAGAGCACATTTCTAGAAGGAGAAGGAACAACTGCTCACAGAGAAGATTGGAGTTAAAGAATCAATCACTAGAGAACTTCTCTCTATGATGGGATTAGAACAGATGGAAGAAGACCCAATAGAAAGCCAAGTAGGGAATATTTGTGAATCCATTCAATAGCTCCAACAGAGGGTAGCATAACTAGATTTATAAGCAGTTCCAAGCACTCCGTAGGAAGTGTGAGACTAGAGAGAATAAATTTCCTGAAGCGTAGTGCAAACAATCAAGGCATTGGCCTTAGAATGTAAACAAATTAATAGTCGAAGTGCACAGACTTACGAGCACCTTGCAGAGGACCCTGAACTAAGGACACTGGAGTCACATCTTCAGGAGGCCAAGAAACAAGCAGAAATGATGCAAGCACTTTTGAAGCCACTACCAACGGTTGAGAGGATGAAACAATCTAAGGAATAGTGCACAGTTCAACAATAATTCCATGCCATATAGAGTAAGGTCATGGAAGTGACTCAACGACTCCAGCCAGTCTAGGATGCAGCTTGCATACTTTTTTATGATATTGAAGGATGAGGTGTAGAAATGGAACAAGTGGTCACCATAGTGGAACAACGCTTGGAAGGACCTGTGACGGAGAAGGTTATTCAAGAGTTCACCGAGTAGGATGCTCTAGCGAAGCAACAGGTCAAAGCATCTTGAGCCAATCTCGAGGCATTTGAGGCAGAGTTACCTAGATAAGAGTGAGTCAGGATAATTCATAGGTGAGTGTTGGGATCTTTTTTACCCTTGACAAATTTTTGGATAACCTTGGTTGTGTTTGACCAATTTTGGGATTTCAACAGGCTGGTCGAAGGAAGAGTGCAAGGCGAAGTGGAGATCATGGGATCTCGTCCCCTTTTTAGGGTATTTTTTGGTTTAGGGTTTATGTAACGGGTATGGGATGTTCTCCCATGGGTTTACCCATGCCTTGGACCCTTTTGTAATGTATAAATAGAAATCTAGATGATGTAAGAAAAAACAACACTAGGTCAAGAGAGAAGTGGTGTTAAGTGCTATATTGTGTTGAGTGCAAGTGATTAGTTGGATCTATGTGGTTGAGTTAGCTTTGTGCATACACTCTACATGATAACTTGCAGATCTAAGTGCATGTGATTGTAAGGAGGATTTTTACTATAACCTAGCTCGGGGAAGGAGGGTCTGGTGAGGTGCACACAGATCTCCTGTCCTATGCAGAGTAGGTTCTTCTAGCTCTGTGCTTGTAGAATATTGAAAGAAGACAATAAAGAAGAGATGAGCTGGTGGACATAGCCCCACACTGGGGTGAACCACATATATCCTGTGTTGTGGTTGCTTTGTACATTATAGTTGTTATGTTATTGATGTGATTTATGCTTAGTGCAGTGATATATTTTAGATTCATCTGATATAGTATCTTAGTTCTTAGTAATGTGAATGAGTGCTAGATCTGATCTATTTCTATCTGCTAAGTGCTTCAATGTATTAGATATTGTTGAATACTGTGCTACTCTGTAACTAGGGTTTGAACCTGCGATGTAAATAAGGGTTAAATACTGATGAATATTAACTACTAAGTGTTGAAATCAAAGATCTACATCCTAGCCAAGCTGTAGACACGTGAGTTCTTCAGCCAACTCTGCCTCTACCCCGGGTGGGACTTCATATTCTTCGCAAGTGTTGTCGAAAGGGATGGTAGTTAGAGTTTTGTTGGTGCATTGTTGAAGCATTGAACCCTGGGTCTACCCCTGTGCCAACACTCTTTGTGACTCACTTGCTCACTTCACATATCGATGTCCTTTGATTGTTTCATACCCATGTCATCATTCAACCCCTATTCAACCACATCTGACCACCTCACCATTGTTCCTACACTCTCTAGATATTTTCAATATTACCTCGTCTAAACCTAAGTCACTTCCTATCCCTCGATGGTTCACAGATCAAATATTTGACGATATCCCCCCGAATCCTCCCAATTCTTCGGTAAATTTCCCCCAAGAAATATTTCCCACTACCATGGTTTATCACCAACAGTGTCTAGACATTTGGTTTATGTCAAGCAAGACATTGCACCGTATATGCGATATCTCCTCTACGCCTTCACCACTTGAGGACAATCACCCATGTCACCTCCCTGGATTCCTTGTATTCTCTCATTTTCCACTGCGACGAAGATATCCTAGAGGAACTCACTACCCCTGATTTCCCATGGAATGCACTCCATCATCGAGTACTTTTTATCTCACAGGAAGCCTTTGACCCTCCCATCCAAGCCCCCATATGTGTAATCGAAACTAATGATTTTATTCCTTCAGGGCATATAGACTAGTTCAAAAATCCTATCCCTGCCCCATATGCTTTTGAAGAAGGAGACATGACTAATATCTCCCCCACCATCATAATCAACATTTCCACAAAACTAGGAATCATAGAATAAATCACCATTGGCGTCACATGCTCCCATAAGGAAATCATAACTTACAAAGTTCTCCTTCAGGAATACCATGATATTTTTTCCTAATCATATACAGAGATACCCAGCCTCGATCCTTCTATAGTTTAACATCACATCGACACATGGCCAGATGTCCCCTCTGTTCGTCAAAAGAAACACCCCCTTCACCCATCCAAAGTGGCATCTATCAAAGCCTAAATTGACAATTTACGCATTGTTGGGTTCAT
Organism: Picea mariana; assembly: GCA_032191745.1. NCBI lineage: Eukaryota > Viridiplantae > Streptophyta > Pinopsida > Pinales > Pinaceae > Picea > Picea mariana. The sequence continues at coordinate 2,170 of JASDQU010585975.1, read as the reverse complement.
TTACCCCATTGCGTATACCTCATGGGTTTCCAACCCCATCCCCGTTAACAAAAAATAGGGCACTATTCACGTCTACACCAACTTTCGTGATCTCAACCATGCTTGTCCCAAAGACAAATTTCCAACCCCTTTCATCGACCAAATTATCGATGACTATGCAAGCCATTAAGCTTTGTCCTTCATGGATGGGTTCTCTGGCTATAATCAAATCAAAATCCATCCAGTAGATTAGTATAAAACCACTTTTACCACCCCATGGGGTACTTTTTCCTATCGTGTCATGCCTTTTGGACTCAAGAATGAAGGTGCTACATTTGAATGGGCCATGACATATGCTTTTCATGATCTTTCTCGCATCATCCTCACTTATTTGTATGACCTCACTGCTCAATACGAGAAACAAACTCAACATTTAGATGACTTACACATCGTTTTCCAACGATGTCGCCAATACAATATCCACTTGAACACCCTCAAGTGTGTTTTTTGCATCACCATCAAACTCATTGAGTCCATCGTCTCCCACCATGGAATCATGGTGGACCCCCTCAAGTTTGAAGCTATCATATAAATTTCACCACCTAGGAATTTATGCCAACTGTAGAGCCTACAAGGAAAAGATAACTTTTTAAGTCGCTTGGTCCCAAATTATGCCACTTCTGCAGATGGATTCCTTCGCTTACTGGATCATGATATCCCATTTCAAATGGATGAACATGATCAAATAGATTTTGATGATTTGAAAGAGGACCTATCCAATGCCCCTTTGATTTTTCCACTTTACTATGATCACGATTACATCCTCTACTTGTCAGCCTCAATCGTCTCACTTGTAGGAGTCCTCGTCCAACTAGGGGATGATGGGAGAGAAAATGTCATTTACTACATCATTAAAAAGATTTCAGGACCACCCTTGAAATACAATCATGATGAGAAACTCACTCTCACAGTTTTCCTCACAGTCCAAAAGCTTCGACACTATTTCCTTCTTCAAACTACCAAAGTCATAGCAGATTCTAACCCCATGCAATACTTGCTTATTCGATGAAAAATTAATGGCAAATTTTCCCAATGGATCTTCATCCTTTAGGAATACAACCTCGAGTTCTCAACTCCTAAGAGCAAGAAAGTGCTCGTCCTCGCCGAACTCATTACGGATTTTACCTTAGTTGCTAAACCTTCACCCGTCAATATGGATTTTCCCAACAAACATCTCTTCATCACTCCCTCCGATGACCCCTAGTATGGCGACCTTTTTGTCTACCTTCAGACATATAATTTTTGGTCTCACCTCTCTCAAGATGATCGTCGATGCATTCTCCATTAGGCCCCTCGATACCTCCTCATCAGAGTAGTCTTATATTGACATGGGGTTGACACCATTCTTTGTTGATGTCTAACGACGAAGTTGACAGAGTCTTGAATGATTTCCATAGTAGTGCTTGCCATGGACACCTCTCAAATATATCCACCACCCAAAAAATTATTCGAGCAGGGTACTTCTGAACCACGTTGTTTCATGACTGCATCCATGTTGTCAAGCAATGCGACAAATTCCAACTCTATGCAAACAAAGCATGAGTGCCACCCACTCTTCTACATCCAGTCATCAGCATTGGCCCCTTCTACAAATGTGGTATAGACTTTATAACTTGCAATCCTCCATCTAGTGATGGAAACAAGTACATTGTCATGGCCCTAGATTAATTTACCAAATGGGTCGAAGCCATGCCCACTTTCAACAATATCGTTGACACAACCATTCATGTTTTCTTCAACCACATCATTACCCATTTCAAGGTCCCAATACAATTAGTATCTAATCACGGTAGACACTTTGAGAACAAGATATGCATAGAAATCTCCTCAAATTTAGGCCTCTCCCATGATTTTTCCTCCCCATTATACCCTCAGTCCAAATTTTGATGTTACACATCAAAATTACTCACTTTGATAGTGTCGCAAGTGTCGTCATTACAAGTGTTGCAAGTGTCTCATTTTGCTCACCAGGTTGCAAGTGTCATATGTGGCTCACAAGTGTCATAAAAACATCAAACAAAGCATGCTGCCATGATGCCTATGTCGTGCCTATAACGACATGAGAAAGACACTTGAAACACCTCAAACATCTGATTTGGAAGAGGAGAAATGAGTCAACAGGCTTGCAAAC
>JASDQU010585974.1:122511-144236 GCA_032191745.1 Picea mariana | reverse complement strand
AGGTTGTACAAGTTTGACAACTTTGGGTCATCGGCTTTTTCATCATTTTTTGTTGCTCATAGCAATGACTTGAGCAAACTTTGGCATGAGTGGTTTGGTCATCTAAACTATCGCTCATTGCAACAACTATGTAATCAATAGATGGTGACTGGTCTTTCTCTTGTTTCATGCAGAGATGGTGTTTGTGCCGGTTGTGTTCTCAGCAAACATCATCGGGACAGCTTTGAAAAACATGCCTCTTGGCATGCCTCGGGTCCTTTGCAGCTTGTTCACAGTGATTTGTGTGGTCCACTTTCTTCTCCTTCTTTTCCTGGGTGCAAGTATTTCTTAACTTTCATTGATGACTTTTCCATACGTGCTTGGGTTTACTTCTTAAAACCCAAAAGTGAAGTTTTTAACAAGTTTTTGGCCTACAAGGCCCTTGTAGAAAAGTAATATGGACATCAAATTCAAAGGTTAAGAATAGATAATGGAGGCGAATATGTGAACAATAATTTTACAAGTTATTGTACTACTCAGGGCATCCAAATGCAACACACTGTTCCATATACACCACAAAAAAATGGTGTTGCTGAGAGAAAGAACCGCACATTAAAATAAATGGCTAATTGTATGATCCAATCTAAGGGATTAAGTCTATAGTATTGGGCAGAAGCAATCAACTGTGCAAATTACATAGTCAATTGCACTCCCACAAAGGCTCTTAAAAATATAACACCAGAAGAAGCTTGGACTAAAATTAAACCAGATGTAAGTCACTTGTGTGTATTTGGCAGTATAGCATGGGCTCACAATCCTGATGAGAAAAGGAAATCATGGCAGCCTAAAAGTGAGAAGTTTATATTTGTTGGTTATTCTGAAGATGTCAAAGTTTATAGACTTCTTCAACCACATTGTAATGAAATTATTCTTAGAAGAGATGTTAAATTTGATGAAAATCTCTTGGCCTACGAGCCTAATTCGGCGGTTGTATCTTCTTTGGCCTGTGATCCATCTTCGACAGTTGTGCCTTCTTCTGTTCCTATTCTGGATTCTTCTTCAAATGATGAAAGTGAGGATGAAAATCCACCTCCACCTGCTGACATTCCTCCAGATGAGTCCTTTGAACCTGAACAAGCACCAGTTCCACCGCTTCCTAGATGGATCCGTTCAACACAAGAAGCAGTTGGTGATCTTATCGGTGATCCTTCAGATCAACGTCAGACACGTTCACAATTCCAGTGATCCTCTTCCCTTTTGGCTCAAGTTTCAGAAACTCATGATCCAAAGACATTTGTAGAATCTTCCGGTCATCCAGATTGGGATACAACAATGAATGAAGAGTAGCGTTCTTTAATGGAAAATGATACTTGGGATCTTGTACCTCTTCCAAAAGGAAGAAAAATTGTTATATGAAAATGGGTATACTGAACTAAGTATGCATCAGATGGAAGTATTGAAAGACACAAGGCTCGATTAGTTGCCAAAGGATATTCCCAAGTTGAAGGCATTGACTATAATGAAACCTTTGCCCTTGTAGCCAAAATGAATTCCATCCGCCTTGTTCTTGCCCTTATTGCCTCACATAAATGGGAGGTCCATCAGATGGATGTTAAATCTGCCTTCTTGCATGGCGATTTGAAAGAATAAATCTACATGGAAAAACCTCCTGGTTATGTCCAGAATGACTCTAGCCTTGTTTGTCACCTCAAGAAATCTCTTTATGGTCTCAAGCAAGCTCCCCGAGATTGGTATACCAAAATGGATAGCTTTCTTATTGCCACTGGATTCTCTAGATGTTATTCTAATCCTAATGTCTATACCAAGAAAGTAGGAAGCCATCTCATCATCCTTGTCCTTTATGTTGATGACCTTATCCTTACTGGTAGTGACTCAAAACTTTTAAACCATGTGAAAACCAGCCTTAAGAAGAAATTTGAAATGACAGACTTAGGCTTTTTGCACTATTTCCTTGGCCTCCAAGTTTTGCAAACTAATGAAGGAATTTTTCTTTCCCAGTCTAAGTATGCTTGTGACCTTCTTCATCGTTTTCACTTGGACGATTGTAAACCAACCCCTTCTCCCTTCCAGTTTGGAGTCAAGCTTTCTGCCACTTGTACTTCTCCTAAAGTTGATGCCACCCTGTATCGTTAGTTAGTTGGTAGCCTCTTATACTTGCCTCATACCAATCCTGATCTTTCCTTTGTTGTTGGTATTGTTGCCCGATATATGCAAACACCAAATGAAAGCCATTGGAAAGTAGCTAAAAGGATACTTCGCTATGTTCGTGGTACTATTTAGTTTGGGATACATTACAGTTCAGGGGGGACTCCCTTATTGGTTGGTTTCACTGATTCAGATTGGGCTGGTGACCCCAATGATCGAAAGTCTACTGTAGGTTATGTTTTCAGCCTTGGTTTAGGACCTGTCACTTGGGCCTGTAAGAAACAATAGGCTATTGCACTTTCTTCAGCAGAAAGTACCGAGCTGCTGTAAATGCAAGTCAGGAAGCCCTGTGGCTTCGACAAATCCTTTTAGAGTTTGGATTCCAGCACCAGCATCCGACCAGACTTTGGTGTCACAATCAAAGTGCCATCAAGCTCGCTAAAGACCCAGTTCAAAATCAGCATAGCAAACACATCGAGCTACACATGCACTTCATCAAAAAGCTCATTCATGATTAAGTTATTGAAGTGATCTTTTTCCCTACAGAAGATCAAGTTGCAGACATTTTCACAAAGTCTCTTACAGAATCAAAGATTTCCAAACTTCAATCTATGTTAGGAGTTCAGGAAGTTGTCATTAAGGGGGGATAGACTCTAATGCCTCCTTCCTTCTCCTATTGTGTCATTATTGTAAATCCTTCAATCCTATCCCAATTTTTTTTTAAGGGGGGATGTTAGGATATTTAGACACTTGGGAGTTAGTTAAGATCTACTTGGTCTAATATGTCGTTAGGTAAAAGTGTGTTTCTTTAGTATGGGTTAGTATGCATTTTTATTTAGGAAATCCAACAGTCACGATATGTTCCCGACATAGAGTGATTCAACGGTTCATACTCTCCTCGATCTTAACAACCATTGATCCATGGCTTAACACCCGATTGGTCCATGATCTCTATTTAAATAGCATGAAGAGTTATTTGCCGATGATCGATTGTGAGAAACTCTCTTGTAAAATCTCTCTGTAATCTTTTTCTTTGCATTAATAAACTTCTCCAAGTGGTCGCGTTGGTTGGGGCCGTGGATGTTTCCCTGTAGGGGTTTTACCATGTGAAAACATCAGTGTGTTGATATTTGATCTAGTTATGTGAGTGGTTACTAAATGTGCTCTTCCTCTATTGGAATACCTGTGTTTTCGAACATGTCCCTAGCCAGGGAAACCAGGGACATTACAACAACCATGTGGTTTGAAGTAGAAAGAGCACCAAGAAACTTCCAAGGAGGGGAAGAAGAAGTGGAAAGGGGAAAAATATGAGAAGAAAATATCCACTACACATTAGAGTAAGGATCATATATACCATTTCAATCATTGTAGCAATGATGTCCATATTGAGGGAAAATGTTGGAAACTACATCTAGAGATAAACCCAAAGAACTGCAGGAAAGAGATAAAAAAAAAGAACCTTCTAGCCATAGAATCAAGTAATCAAGTTAAAATTAGTTCTGATGTGGATGAAAATACTGTCTGCACTTATATGCATAAGGAGGTGAATTTGAGTATCCTTCATCACCAAGAAGAGAAGGATATCACCAATATCTTCCATATCAATATCCATGTCAAGAAGACCAATATAGATGCTCTATTCAACTTTGGTGCACAAGATAATATCATAAAAACAAATCTGGTCAGGAAGATTTGAATGTAAATTCATGATCATCCTATCCCATATCCATTAGGTTGGGTAAAAAGGGATGCATATATAAATGTAACAAAGTAGTGCACGATTAAATTTGATGTAAGTGTTGATTTTATATATGAAGCAGAATTAGATGTAGTACCACATGATATATCTGGAGTAGTTTTTTGAAGCCCCTACATGTATATGAGGGATTATATCTTCATGTGAAGATCCAATCAATATCACATCATCAAGGATGGAGAATTCTTCCTCATCAACACGCACAAAGGAAAATCTAAGATTTCACTGATAAGTGCGAATCAAGATAAGAAAATGATTAGTTCTAGTAATAAATATGTTTTACCTTTTCTAAAAGAAAATAAATCTGGTGAAGATTCATTGAAAGTAAATATATTCTTATAAGGGTATAGTAAAGAGTATAATCATTAAATGTAGGAGTTTATACTGAAATATAGAGGAGTGTTCCAGGATCCTAAAGGGTTACCACCTAAGAGGTAAGTGGAGCATAGAATCCAATTATTTCCAATTTACTCCCCCTTCTTGAAAATTGGTATGTATAGACAATTCGTTCTAGAATAAAATGAAGTAAAGAATCAATTGAAAAAGTTATTGGAGTAGGGTGTGATTTGACCAACTACCTCACCTTGTGGGTCACCCATCATAATTGTTCCCAAGAAGGATGGGACTTGGAGAATATGTATCAATTATAGGGCATTGAACAAGATTTCATTGAAGAATCAATACCCTCTACATAGGATCAATGATCTGTTGGACCAACTGCAACATGCCATGCACTTCACTAAGCTGGATTTGAAATCGATATATTAGCATGTAGAATTCAAAGAAGAAGATACTTGGAATATTGCCTTCAAGACAAAGAAAGGTTTGTATGAGTGGTTGGTTATGCCATTTGGTTTATGTAGCACACCATCTACTTTTATGAAACTAATGAATGATGTTTTACACCCTTATCTAGATTCATTTGTTATTTTCTATTTCGATGATATATTGGTTTGTAGTGATACCTAAGAGGATAATATATCACATCTTATGTAGGTGTCACAGACATTGAAGAAGCACTAGATGATGGCGAATCTCAAGAAATGGGATTTTTCTCATCAGCCTTTGGTGTATTTGCAACATAGGTGGAGGTGAGCATAAGATAGGTCTTTCCAAGATGGAAGACATCATGAAATGGAAAGTTCCTAAAAATTGCATAGAATTTAGGATATTTGTTGGGGTATAAAAGTATTTATCGAAGTTCATAAATTCATTTTCAATGGTATCTATACCATTCCATGCCATAAAAGTGAGTGTTAATAGTTTTCAATGGTGTAATAATCAACAAAAGCCTTTCGATGAGTTGAAAATAAAGATCTATAAAGCATCAATGCTTGAACTACCAAACTTGCAAAATCCCTTTGAAGTGGAGACAGATGTAAGTGGGTATGTCATGGGAGTAGTCTTGATGTAGGGAGGAAGGTTTTTCTTCTATCATTTTGAAGTATTTCATGGGTTCGTCCTCAACTACCCCACCTATGACAAGGAGATCTATGTCTTGGTACAATCTCTCAAAAAGTGGAAGCACTATCTAATGGGTAAGGAGATCATCATCCACATAGATCACCAACAACTCGAGTATTTATAGGCCCAGAGTAATTACAACCATGGGGTATCCACTCAATGAACCTGTGACATAACACTTTCATTCATCTGATATTAAATAATACCCCTAATTTCGCTACATATTGATAAATACCTCCCCAAAACCTTTTGTTTTATCCCCCTCCCATTACATTGTCTCAATAAAAAAACCTCTATTTTTACTAGATAATCCTTTTTTTTACCAACTAACCCTTTTTGGTATCCCAAATACCTATAACCCCCCCCCTACCTTAAATCCCCCTTCCCCAATACCTACAATTTATTGTCTCTATTTTCATAATAAAAAAAAAACCTTTACCAATGAATGTGATAAGATATTGGTCAATAAGGTGAAGACCCCATGATTACAACAAACCAGACAATACAAATGGATGGGGTTGTTACATCATTTTCATTTGGTCATAAAGTATAAGAATGGTATCACAAACAAGTTCATGACATGATTTCATGACTATCCACGTTAAAGATTATATCTTTGGGAACTCTAATGCACATGGAGCCTTTTACCCATGATGCATACAAAGAGACATACATAGAAGATGAAGAATTCAAGGAGGTGTTTTAGTAGCTATGAGGAAAAATTCATACAAAATTAGGTGATGTAAAGGATGACTATCATTTCTAGAATGGTTTACTCGAAAATGTTGACAATATATGTGTTCCTAAAGGTGAACGATTGTATCTTATTAGAGAGGTTCACACCTCCAACGTTATAGGAAATTTTGTGTTGGGAGGATAGTATTCAACTTATAGGGGTATATGTACTCATCCAAAATGGAAGAATATTTTGCATGGTATATTACATGAAATATGCTTTGTTGTAGCAACAATCCCATTAATAGGAAGCAAGGTCTATAACATCCCTTACCTGTACCAACTTGACCTTGGGAAATTATTTCAATGGATTTTATGGGAGGTTTACCAATAACTAGGAAGGGTCATGACTATCTATTTGTGGTAGTTGATAGGTTCAACAAAATGTGCATTCTCATGCCTTGTAAAAATACCATCAAGAAAAGAAGAAACAAACAAGTTCTTTGAAAAGGCCTGGGTGCACTTTAAGATACCAAGGAGTATCATATCAGATAGGGGCACCATATTTCTCAGCACCTTCTGGACTACATTATGGGATAATATGGACACTAAGCTCAAAAGGTCTACAACATTCCATACATAGAGATATGGGTAGACCTAACTAGTCAAAAGGACTTTGGTGCATCTTTTGAGAGGTTACAATTAGAAGAATTTGAAGACTTGGGATGACAACCTGATTTATATACAACACTCTTATAACGTAGTAGTCCACACTTCTACTAGTATGTTATATTTTAAAACTTGTTGTTATGTCCTAATTTTTGGATTCCCTTACTCTATAGTTGTATATGACCTTATGGGTTTATGTCAGCCTGACCAAAGGGGTAATGTGAGGATAGCAGTGAGATCATGAGGTTTGGAGGAGTTCTATGATGATTTCATAAGCATGCTTGTAATACCTCTAGGTTAATCTGTAGTTGATACGAAATCGGATCCAGAAGCCTGACAGGGATTAAAAATGCTCAAAAATGAAAGTGCTCGGAATGCGATGAAACCAATTCCATTGCGTCTGTCTCATCTTCCTGATTTCAGCGATATATTTACTTTGTCAAATGGGCTCCGTATGAGAAATATATTGTGTTTTGTCTGAAAAGGAAAATAGGCAAAAAAAGGGGATGACTGTACAATCCGTACAGTTCGTACAGTGCCACGTGGCATGTTGACTGTATAGGTCGTACGGTCCATACAAGTGACGTGGAAACTCCAGGAGGTGACACATGGTAGGCTAATTTGGCGTATGGGTAGACAGCTGGACCAATCCAGGGGTGGCATGTGTCACCACTGTAAGGGTGACACATGGCACAGGATGACATCAACAGCTGATGTGGCAAGGTGACAGGGCAATACGACATTTGACAGGTGGCAGGCATGTGGACCAGTTGGCAATCGACACTTGGCAATATACGGTTGGTTGTTGAGGTGCCACGTGGCCTAGTCATGGGCTGCCACATGGCACCCCATGATTGGTTTGTAGGTTTTGGTAAAATTATGTGGTTTCGCCAAGGGTTGAACCCGCGACCTATACTCTGGGCAATGGATTGGTAGGGTTGGGCTAACCGCCCACCCCATGGGTATGACTTAATAGTCAAATGACATATAATTTATTTATGTTGAACTAAAGGTTTATTCTGTGGTGAAAAGGGTTGGGGCTTAGCCCCAGCCCTCGGTGCCAACACATAACTGCTACCATGTGACCCTGGTATGGTCCAACAATAGGGCACATGGATTTGGGTTTAGTCACGGTCCTTTGACCATGCCCAATGACTAGGAGCCGGACAGAGGGGGCCAGCGCATGGGCGCGTGGCCACATGGCCGACCCATATGACCTAGAGCACACGAGTTTTGGGGGCTACACCCGATTTTAGTCAAAAATGGGTCTTTTGTTATAGTTTTGGGATTTTAATTATTATTAAGCCTGATATTAGTGGATTTTGGTCATTTTTGGGAGATATTGGGCATTTTCGGAGCCCAAATTTTGGGAAAAAGTTGGGGATGGATAAAAACTTCAGATATATATAAACTAGGCCTGTTTGAGGCCATAGAGGACAATCAAGGATAGAAAAGAGCAGAGTTATGCTGAAGGGAAGCCAAGCCAAATCCATTTTTATGCAGGGAAGCTTTTGAGGAGCAGACGCTGTTGGGTCATTTCTGGGAGCTCTGAACGTCCGTTTTGCGTGTCGTTTTCTTTGTAGGGTTCTAGAGATCTGGAGGAACATGACTAGATTAATCTTGTAGCCAATTGACACTACAACGATCTACTTTTTAGCTTTTGAACAAAAATAAAGAAGCCTCCCCCACAGAGACAAAGGCCCGGAGACGTAGGCAAAGTTGCGCCGAACTCCATTATCAATTCTCGTGCTTATGGTTTGTTGTCTATTATTTCATTTCAGATCTGCATATGTGTATATGGCTATCATAATTCCTCTTCTTTCCTCATTCTTTCACTAACTTTCTCAAATGGTTAATTAACGCATGCAAAATTAAAACTCAACCATAGTCATTAAAAGGTCCTACGGATCAAGTGGTATCAGAGCTAGTTGACGTTTGGATTTGAGTTTTGCATTTTAACCAGGGAAAAGCTACAGCATGGTGAAGGTGAGCTTGTTGCAGAGAATCCATTAATTGGATTGAGAAAGGGAGATTCTCACAGCAAGAAGATGGCATGGGAAGAAGGGATTTCTCAAGATGAGAAAGAGTTCCGGAAAAATTTCCTTGCTATGTCAGAGATGGTGAAAGTTTTGTATGAAGATTACTTGGAACGAAAAAAACCAGTTTTGGGTGAATCTTCAAAAGGAAAAAGTGAAGAGGAAGAGGACCATCCTCAGATTCCTCCTTCACCTCCATCAACACCTCCTTCTTCTCCTTCTTCTTCAAGTTCAAGTTTTAANTAAGAATGAAATGCCATTGTTAAAACTTGATGTAAAATTTGAGTTGCCCATATATGATGGTGAAGTAAATGCAGAAAAACTTGATAATTGGATCAGGCAGATGGAGGTATACTGCAGTGTGCAACAGATCAAGGATGAGGCCACACAAATTAAGTTGGAATCTTTGAGACTTACAGGTACAACTCTTATCTGGTGGCAAAGCAAGCTACAAAAGGGAACACAACATGTGGGTAATGTATTTCCATCATGGAAGAGTTTCATTTCTGCACTTAGGAAACAATTCTATCCTTTGGGTTTTAAAGAAAAATCAATAATTGAATGGCAATCTTTAAAACTAAGAAAAGGACAAACAGTGCAAGAATACACTGATGGATTTCGAAAAATGGAATTAAAGTTAGATATCCCTTTGCAAACACAAGAAACTCTTATGAAGTATATAGGAGGTTTACCTGCGCATATTAGAAACATTGTTTTCATGTTTGGACCCACTAACCTTGATGAGGTTTATGTTCAATCTACGTATATTGAAGCAGGAAAAGAAAGTGTGCCAGGGGAATCATCATCTTCAAGGAAAGAGGACAAGAGGAAAAGGCATGGCAATAATGCAAATGCAATGACGAGGGAGGAAGGAAAACCCTCTTGTAAGCACTGCAAGAAAGAGGGACATCATGAGGACAGATGTTGGCACTTGCATCCTGAGAAGAGGCCAAAGTGCTTCAAGGAAAAGAAGGGAATGAAAAAAGTGGCAATGACATCAAAACCCATAGACTTGGGATCAGATTCAGGTGATGAGTCAAAGATTTCATTGGTTGGTATGACAGGTAAATTTGGTGAAGACATTGATTGTAGAAGCAAGTTGTTTCATATAAGGGTAATCATGCGACACACTAAGATAAAAACATTAATCGATAGTAGATCTCAATCTAATCTAATCTCAGAAGAATTGGTTAAGCAATTGGGGTTAAAAACACAAACTCATCATAAGCCTTACACACTTAAATGGATAAGAAATCATCATCAGATGCACATACCAAAGAAGTGCACAATCAAATTTTCAATTTCATCTAAGTATGTGGATGAAGTAGCATGTGATATAGTGTCGTTAAGAGAATGTGGAATGGTCTTAGGTAGCCCATATTTATATGATCGTAAGGCAATCTTCTACAGGACAAAGAATCAATATCAATTCACTAAAGCAGGTCAAGATTATGTGGTACATTCTCATCATGTTAAAGAAAATAAAACACTTCAAACAATGGAGCAATTAAAGAAGGCAGCGCAAGCAAACAAAAAACCAATAATTGTTTCAAATGAAGTAATTGATCTTAAGCAAGAACAAGACATGGTTGTTGAATGGAAAATCAATCATAAGTTGCTTCAAGATAAGCTCATGTCGTGTAGATATTTCAAGTATATTAGCTTACTTGTAGTCATCTTTTAGATGTTGTCATTAGCAATGTTTTATACATGGATGATAGTGGCTTCAGTAAGATGTAACAGGGTTCAAATGGCTAACAATGTACTGTCAGTTGTCATGATTGTGTTACAGTTGATCTTGATGAGACAGGTGCACAGGACAGATTTAAGAGATGGAGGACAAGTCGAGTGGCCTATCTCAAGCTTGTTGACTGGTCAGTAACCTTTTGGGGACCAAAAGGTCCTTTTGTGGGGAGTTGTGATCCGAAATCGGATCTAGAAGCCTCACAGGGCTTAAAAATGCTAAAAAATGAAAGTTCTTGGAATGCGACAAAACCAGCACCATTGCGTCTGCCTCGTCTTCCTGATTCCAAAGGTATATTTACTTCATCAAACAGGCTCCGTATGAGAAAGATATCGCGTTCTGTCTGAAAAGGAAAACAGGCAAAAAAAGGGGATGAGTGTATAGTGCCACGTGTCATGCTGACTGTACAGGCTGTATGGTCCATACAAGTGACATGGTAGCTGCAGGAGGTGACATGTGGTAGGCTGATTTGGCATACGGCAGACAGCTGGACCAATCCAGGGGTGACACGTGTCACCACTGTAAGGGTGACACGTGGCACAGGATGATGTCAGTAGCTGACGTGGCAAGGTGACAGGGCAGTACAACATTTGATAGGTGGCAGGCATGTGGACCAGTCGAAAATCAACACTTGGCAATATACGTTTGGTTGTTGAGGTTCCACGTGGCCCAGTCATGGGCTGCCACGTGGCACTCCGTGACTGGTTCGTAGGTTTTGGTAAAATTATGTGGTTTCACCAAGGGTCGAACCCGCGACCTATACTCTGGGCAATGGAGTGGCAGGGCTGGGCTTACCGCCCGCCCCACGGGTATGACTTAAGAGTCAAACGACATATAATTTATTTATGTTCAACCAAAGGTTTATTTGGTGGTGAAAAGGGCTAGGGCTTAGCCCCAACCCTTGGCGCCAACACATAACTGCTACCATGTGACCCGGGTATGGTCCGACAAGAGGGCACACAGATATGGGTTTAGTCACGGTCCTTTGACCATGCCCAACGACCAGGAGCCGGACAGAGGGGGCTAGTGCATGGGCACGTGGCCACATTGTCGACCCATATGACCCAAAGCGTGTGAGTTTTGGGGGCTGCACTCGATTTTAGTCAAAAATGGGCTTTTTGTTATAGTTTTGGGATTTTAATTGTTATTAAGCCTGATATTAGTGGATTTTGGTCATTTTGGGGAGATATTGGGCATTTTTGGAGCCCAAATTTTGGGAGGAAGTTGGGGATGGATAACCAACTTTAGATATATATAAACTAGGCCTGTTTGAGGCCATAGAGGTTAGTCAAGGACAGAAAGGAGCAGAGTTATGCTGAAGGGAAGCCAAGCCAAAGCCATTTTTATGCAGGGAATCTTTTGAGGAGCAGACGTTGTTGAGTAATTTCTGGGAGCTCTGGACGTCCGTTTTGGGTGTCGTTTTCTTTGCAGGGTTTTAGAGATCTAGAAAAACATGACCAGATCAATCTTGTAGCCAATTGGCACTACAGAAATGTACTTTTGAGATTTTGAATAGAAATAAAGAAGCCTCCCCCACAGAGACAAAGGCCCGGAGACGTAGGCAAAGTTGTGCCGAACTCCATTATCAATTCTCATGCTTATGGTTTGCTATCTATTATTTCATTTCAGATCTGCATATGTGTATATGGATATCATAATTCCTCTTCTTTCCTCATTCTTTCACTAAGTTTCTCAAATGTTTAATTAACGCATGCAAAATTAAAACTCAACCATAGTCATTAAAAGGTCTTATGGATCAATAGTGTAATTGTAAATGTATGTTTATAGGATGGTGAGACAAGATATTATAGGACAAAGTGTCTATTTGATTATTAGGTTAGGCATCTTGGATTGCTAAAAGTCCAGTGTGCCTATATTATAATTTGTAATCATACTCACATTATTATTCAAATACATCACTATTGCAGACTAACCAAACAAAAAGAGATGGGGGGTTAAACTCCGTTAGAAAGGGAAATGGGGGGATAAGAGTCTAGGAAAGGGGATAAACTAAGGGGGCCTAAGAACAATGGAATATTGTATTAATATTCCTTAAAGCCAAAGTACGTATATGAATATATCCTAAGTTTCAAAATTGGGGACACGGTAGTCCACTATGTGCTAAGTGTCACATATGGAACATGCAGATATGATTTGGGCGATATAGTGTAATTCCCCATATTTTATACGATTCCTTCAAAAAATTTCTATGATTTTCCATCATCCATACCTGAAGACCATATTGTTCAGTCGTACTTGGATTGGGAAATCCATGAGCATTTTATAGGTAGAATTGGACTGAAGAAGTGGGTTTCTAGGCCCGTGAGAATTCTCTCTAGGTGAGAGAATTGTTGGTATTTGATTCCCAAGGTGCCAAGCTACAAGTACAGGGTTCTAAGACTCCTTGTCTATCCTGTTGTTGAATTCCCATAAGGGAAATAGGGAATCCAAATTACTATTGAGAAGAGAATGGGAAAACTTCCTAGGGTGGGAAAAACATGTGGGGGATCGGAGATTGTAGGTTGGTTTCTAGAGTTGGCACCTGAGTCTGAGAGTTTCTCTTGTCCGAGAGACCTTATCCTGGCTTGGGATTTCCTTTTCCTGGTCGATTTTTAGCCCCATCTCAGGGGTGACCCACTGCTAAGGGTTATGAGCAGCCTGGTCTATGGCTAGGAGGAACGTCAAAGGTATGCATGCGGTTGGTGTGATTATTTATGAGAACATATATTTCTTGTTCTCATTTTAATTATTGTGTGTGTAATTATGAGTTATTGTTATTAACTCCTTATTGTAATTGTGTTTATGAATTATTATTGTTATTATTCATAATCATGTTCATGTGAAGAAAATTTAGTAAATTAAATTGGTATCAAAATTCATAATTTTGATGTGGAATTTCCCACCAAGGCACTAGGGATGTTACACTCCTTATCATTTTTAATCATCGGGATAATTCCCGTGTAGTCAAATTTCAATTTGGTTGCATTTCGACTATTCCCATAATTTGGGAGTATTAATGAGAATTATTTAATGGATTGCACTAAGATTGTCATTTTAATAATATATCAAAGATGTGTACCTTGGTGTAATAGATGGTTGGAATTAGGATGAAGAGCTCTAAATGGAGGGGATGATAAAAAGTAACTTTCAGTGTCCAAAAATTCTTCAAACTCAAATAAATCACTTTTTGGAGTAAAAAGGTAAATAAATTAATAAAATGATTTTATTAAACTTAAATTAAAAAGTCACTTAAGTGTAAAAGGGAAAAAGTTTCAGAAAAAGGGTGAATGAGGAAATAAAAGAGGAATGAGGGCACCCTCTTTGTGCATGCATTATTATTTTCTAAAAATAAATATGAGAAGCTATTGTGGATTTTGTCTCTTGGGATGAAAAACCCTAGAGGAAGATTGATTTTGGTGGTGAGACTATCGACTCTAGCCGATCGTGGAAGAAATATCACTCAAATATTTTCATTGTGCTTCATTTTGGCCAATATTTCACTAGCTATCAACTGAGTTTACATTTGTAAAGATCATTTTTTCTTAAGGCTAGTTGAACTCTTGGCTTCATTTTGTGTGTTGGAGGAAAAAGTTTCTCTTATCTTAGGGGTCGCTTTTCATTGTTGGAATGAGACCTCTTGATTGGTTGAGTTCCTTTACTAAGGGAGTGTTTTTTGTTATTGTTGGGTCAATTTCTGGGCCGAGGCGAGTTATCTCCTTTGTTGGGCCGATTTTTCTATGGAGGGGATAATTTCTCCTCTAAGGAGTCCGAGTTCCCTTTGGCATATGAGTTTTGGTTGGGAAGGTCTTATTAATATCCGATTTGTGGAGTTTCTAGTTGTTTCTACAGCCACCACTTTATCTTCATCTTCAGTCAGGATGTGCCATCCATTATTAACGCTTTTAAATACATTGCTTATGAGGTATTCTTGTTGTATCATTTTTTATTTAAAGTGAAATAAGCAACCATCTTTGGTTACATTCCTTTCTATTGATTAATTCATGGTTATTTTAGTTATTGTTTTTATATACCTTGTACCACATGCTTTTGGTGTATGATGCAAACTGTTTGTAAAAAATCATAAGCCAATAAACACATGAAACACAATCAAATAATAAACATAAAACATAATAAAAACAACAAGGGTTGATCATATGGGTTCTTAGGTGTATCTATAACTGTAGAAATCTAGTTTGCAAACTGATGACCTCTTCAGATTTCAATAGAGGTATACTATAGGTGCATGGAAGGGATTACATTTCAAATAATTCATTAGAGTATGAGGTGTCATAGATAGAAAAGTGTTCCTTTAGCTAGTTGTTTAGGATCCATATATTTCCTGAGTACAGTAATGATGATCGGGACAACACAACTCCCAAGACATTTTGGTAGGAGTTTTACAAATTAGTTGGTACAAAGTTAATCAATGTAGATAGTTGGAGTCAGTTGGTATGAGACATAGAGGGCTTATAGCTTGGATGTGGGTTCCAGAAAATCATATGATTGGTTTGTTTCATTTTTTGGATTCTTGGAGAGGATATGATGGAGGTATTTTTTATTCCAATGATGACATGGGATTCGATCATAGGATTTGGCATCCAGGTGTATATTCCCATAGGATGTTGTTTATAGTGACTTCATTCCATGCGTAGACATATTTTGAGCTCTTACAACTTACGGTGTAATGGTTGTGGGTTATTTTATGGATGATGTCTAGATGTGTGCACTACCTTGGGTGTGTTTGAGTATTTTGTATTTCCCTTATGACACTTGGAGATTAAGTTTCGTTGATTATTTTTTAGTTGGTAGCAATAAAGGATTTTCCGGAATGTTTGATTTTAGAGATGGATTTGTTGACATCTTCTATACTAGCCCCATGACAGTGTCTGATAAGATTCATTCTAGGATCTGATCTAGACATGAGGGTCAAGTAATTATGATCGGAGTCGAATATTTCCAGCATGGTGGTTTCTTCTTTAGACTAGCATGGGACCCTCAAATTACATGGTTCGATAGTTTGTCAGGAAACACACATGGGAGAGTCAATTTTTATTATTAGGAGCTCATTTCTAGAGTGCATTAGATTGGTTTCCTAAGAGGATGATTCTATGAGGGGTGGATTGATTCTTCATAGTACTTGATTTATCTACTAACTGGTGGCCTTTAGGAGGCCTCTTGGATTAGTACATTATGGGATAATACAATGGGCGATAGGTGATACACATCTCTCAGATTAGTTTGGGACCTAGAGATCACTCTTAGTTTCAGTTTGTTTCAAGTTATTGATTATAGGGTTGTGATGGCATTTCTTGAGGACACACAATATTTGGGAAGGGAGGACTATAATGTCGCCATTTTTTTATTCCCTTACTCTGCAGTTGTACATGACCTTAGGGTTTTATGTAAACCTGAAGAGAGGGTTAAAGTGAGGTTAAGAGTGATATAAGGAAGTTTGGAGGAGTTATATGATTCTTTCATAGGTCCTATTATCAAATTTCTCCACTGGGATCATTCTTGCATAGTTAGATTTCGATTCCATTGCATTTCAATCGTTCTTATAATTTGGGAGTGTTATTGGACATTATTTAATGGATTGCACTAAGGTTGTCATTTTAACAATTTATGCAAAATGGATACATTGGTGTAATAGGTCATTGGAATCGAGATGAAGAGCTCTAAATGGTGGAGAGGATTAAAAAATGACTTCCAATGCCCAAAAATGCTTTAAAGTCAAATAAATCACTTTTTGGAGTAAAATGTTTAATAAATAATTAATAAAGTTATTTTACTAAAGTTAAATTAAAAGGTAACTTAAGCTTAAAAGGGTAAAAGGGTTAGCAAAAGGGTGAATGAGGAAATGAAATAGGAATGCAGGTTCCCTCTCTCAATATGCATTGTCATTTTCTAAAAAAAATAAAATTGATGGGCTCTTGTGGCTTTTGGATCTCGGGAAGAAAAATCCTAGAGGATGATTAGGTTTGGTGGTGAGACTATCCACCCTAGTTGGTCATGGAGGAAAGATCACTCAGATATTTTCATTCTGCTATATTACGGCCAATATTTCATTAGTTAGCATCTGAGTTTGCATTTGTCGAGATCGATTTTTCTTGAGGAAGGAGAGATGATCTTGTAACTGCATTTAGTGTGTTGGTGGACTGATTTTCTCTTATCTTAGGGGTTGATTTTCATTTTTGGGATAATACCTCTTGATGTTGGTCAAGGTCCTTTACTAAGGGACTCAATTTTATTGCTTGTGAGTTATTGTTGTTGTATCAGTTCTAATTTAAAGTGAAATAAGAAACCATATTTGGTTATATTCCTTCATATTGATTAATTCATGGTTATTTTAGTTATTGTTGTTATATAACTTGTACCACATGTTTTTGGGGTATGATGAAAATTATTTGTAAAAAATAATAAGCCAATAAACCCACGAAACAAAACCAAGCAACAAATGTAAAACATAATAACAATAACAAGGGTTGATCATAGGGGTTGTTAGGTGTATCTACAAGGTGTTTGATGGAAGGTATCTTTCAAAAATAAGTTACAAAAAATACGAAGAGGCTATTATAGTGGAATAAAACCTACAACCTAAGTGTTTAAAAAAAATCATCACCCAAAAATACACATAGATTGCTACAAAATTAAGGGAAACTTTGTGATAGTACTAGGAAGTTTTGGTCAAAGGTGCTAAAGCACATCAACATATTGGTGAGGGGTATTACACTTCATTGGATATTTTCACCTTCACCCCTGTATTTTTTATATGGAAAAAAAGGAGGAGTGAGGTAGGATCTCACAGGATATGCATTAAAAGTAGAAACATTTGTTGCAAAGATCAGA
Organism: Picea mariana; assembly: GCA_032191745.1. Classification (NCBI taxonomy): domain Eukaryota; kingdom Viridiplantae; phylum Streptophyta; class Pinopsida; order Pinales; family Pinaceae; genus Picea; species Picea mariana. Next base: position 126,901 of record JASDQU010585974.1, on the reverse strand, counting down.
TAGATCCATTTGCAAGTACAAGAGACATTGAAGAAGTCAAGGGAAAAGTGAAAGGATGGAAATGACCAACACAAAATAGAGAGAACATTTTAAGTGGGGGACATAGTATGGTTACATATGCATAAGGAAATATTATAGGGTCCTGGTCCTTTTGAGGTATTGGAAAAGGTGGGAGATAATGCCTACATACTTAGTCAATCCCCATATGTGTCTATTTACTTAGTAGTGAATATGGAGAATCTAAAACTCTATGATCCCTGCATGTTGGATTAGGAGGAGGAATAGGTCCTACCTTACATAAAGGATTTAGCATGAAATTATTAGGAAATGTTGGTAAAGGACACAATTTTTTAGAGGTGGTCAAGAACTACAAGATAGGGGAAAGAGGACATTTGGCAGGCTGGCTTGAAAGGACAACTTATAGGAAAAGGAAAGCGGTACTCAATGGAGAAGTTAGAGGAAACAGTTTCTCACCTCATTCGGTAAAATGTTTTGGGACAAAAATCCTCCCTAAACAGAGAGGTATGTTCAAGATTGGATAATTATATTATTTTTCATCTATGTCAAATATTTTAGAGTGGAAAAATTTGGAGGAAATGACTTGTAGGTTCATTTTAGTTGCAAGTGCCATTTTGTAAAATTAGGGTTCAAAACCTTCTAGAGCCATTTTGAGGAATTAAATGAACCTACAAACTCGTGTCGTTATTCTGCACATCGAGACCTTTCTAACAGTGAAAAAATTGTTTCAATCTGAAATCGTAGGAAAAATATATGACTCATGCACATTGACCTACCTTGTTTTACAACCATGGTATAAGAGGCTGCCACATCATCCCCCATTACTCATGTATATGGGGCTATCCATATATGAAATTTCAAGAATATTCTAGAGGGTCCAAAACTATATCACATTTGAGGGTTGAGGAAGTAAAAAACCTACCCCTATATGGCTTTCAGGATATCTTAAATATGAGGCCACTAAGAGGAGAAGGGGTTCCATTCTATGTTATTTTATTTTGTTCCATAGTAGAGAAGAGAAATTGGGAGTGGGAAATTAGAGAGCATAACAGAGGGGGTTAATTTTTTGTAGCAGCCTAATAGGACATAGGTCTCCAGTAACTCCATTAGAGAAAGACTTATATTCTAGTTGCATTATTTCCATACAAAAGAAAAGAGACCAAAGTAGCCTCACCTTCTACTTGGATGTTTTCATATAAGGATTTCCAAGACAAAATCTTTGTGCTATTTTGTGGATGGTGTGTGATTGTATTTTACTATTCTCTATTTTCCTCATTTAATGTTCTATTTCATGCATAAGCAGAAAATCAGTAACCAAAAATTCTAGAATCTAAAGGAATTTAACATTCATAGTGTAGATTTAATTTTTATTTATCATTCAAATTATTTATGTTTTGTTCATCATTTCAGTTTTGTTTGAATTTAAAATTCAAATAAAGGTTTGATTACACACTATATTAAATCGAAAGTGAAAAGGAATCCATCATTGCTTCATTATGAATAAAAGAGGTTAAATATCATTCAAAGAACGACACCCATAATTCACATCCCTAAATATTTGACTAGCCTTCTTTCCAATAGTAGCCCAAAAAAGTTTAAGAATTTTTTTGGGGGATACACAACGTTCCTGTTTAGCCTAAGATTGATAATGTTAATGTCAAACCATCTCAATGTCTCCATCACAAAGTTTGTAGGATTTATTCTCTCAGAATCCATACTATCTTCAAGATATATATAAAAATTGAAGATGTGCACCTCGATGGGAATTCTACCTACACCAAAGGTGAAATCCTTGTAGAGAGGGTTAGGTTCACTAGGAAATAGAGATAAATATTAGTAGCTACCTTCCTATAGGTTTCATTTCCATAATATATGATGGATTTCTTGTGAAGGGTCGGTTCACCCTTTCTCATGCATATAAATGTTGTTAAGAGTTATCAAAGAAAAGGATCAACTGACCCTTCCTCAAGCATAGTATTATTGTTATGAAATAGCATAGGGAACTATTAATCAGTCCTACCTCATGCATGGTATTATTTTTTAGGGGTAGCCTCAGTAACTTTCTACTAAGAAAATAATTTCAAATGACATATCTATTTAAAAAAATCTTCAATAAAACTTAGTTGACTTATACAACAACTCATACCTTAGTTCACTAGTAGAGCAATGGGTAAATATGAAAAAAAAAGGAGAACTATATAAATACACATTTAATTATATGCATATATAGGGAGTTTAAAGGAACTTGTTCAAATGTTTCCATGACCAATAATCAATTCAAACACACTCAATGTTGGTAGTATTCATCAAGTCAAAATTTTGTTTATCAAACCTCTTCTGCAAAGACATGTAAAAATTACTACAATAATTCCATGACTGTCGATTCCTGGACATATTCTTCCAATATCGATCATGAGGATATTGATATGGTACAAAACTCTATTTATGTTTAACAAACAATGCAATATTAAATTCCTACTCAACCAAAGGTGAAAGGTAGATCTAAAAATCAACAACATCCCATTTTTTATATCATTATATATTAGCGATTATTTTTGTCTTGGGCACAAAAGCACCCAGGTCTACAGGTTGCTCAGGAAGTGACCAAGTGCAATGCGGGAGATTCCCTGTTTTTCCGGTAGAAAGACAAGCGAGCGGGAAAAATAGCATTGGTAGCATCCAAGATCTATTTACAAAGCAGATCGACGGTCACCGGGTTTTCGGAGTTACCGAGTTGCCCAAGGTTTAGTGCAAGAGGGAGCACCAATAGTTCAAATTAGATTTGGGTCATCCGATCCAACTAGGACAGGTGGTAGCCTGTCGACGTATCGGGTATCGGGAGTCAGGAAGCTCTCCGTCCATTGCACTTGAAAGTGCCAATCAGCAAAACTCTGAAGCTCCCTTCGAACTAAGCCCAGGATCTCAGCACCAGGTCATATCAAGCGAGCGGGTGAAGGCGGGATAGCCCCTTTATAATAGAAAATACTATCTGGGCCGTCCATCTGAAGGGCGCATGGCACGCATCCATGTGATGAAGGCATTCGAGAGTTCGAGCGGTAAGCACTCCTCGCAATTTTACATTTTGAAACCCTGAACCCCGATAGCGCCAAAAGCACTAAAACTCGAGCCCACAGTATTACCGGGTTAGTTCAGAGCCATCAAATCAGTGGGGAACACATGGCGACTGTTAGGCCCTCCCGGAATTTCACCCATCGCGACTTTAAAGGAGAAAAATCCTAATCCTTTCTCATCCGCGAACCCCGAAATGCCAAGAGCACTCTGACAGAGAGGTCAAAGGCGCCTAATTAAGATTCAAGAGAAGGGGCGCTATGTTCTCTAGGCACTGATTCATGTGATCTAAATCTCGATGCCAGCTTGAGGATAAACGAAGAAGAGATAAGGTGGTTGTATCCTAGCTTCACTCATTAATTATAGGGTATGAACGTCCTGGCTGAAGGTCCACCCGAGATGGTCCTCCATACAGATTCTTTCCATGGAAGCCGCGCCGAGTCTTCAACTCGCCACGGAAGCCTGCACACGCCAATTCAACATTTAAGAGCTCAGCTACCCCCTGGCATGAACCATGAATATTTAAGGTAGCGTATGACAGTAGAATGCAAGCTAGATGTGATTGAGGAGATTCCTCTACTGGGAGAAATGGGGAAGAGCATATGTAGGCATTTTGGCCATTTTTTGTATCTATCGATGGTAGAGCGCAGCTCCCGATTGTAAAGTTTTAGCAGACATTCTAGATTTCTAGTCATGCATCTATATATGAGATTTCTTATTTTATAACAAACAGTCTTCTTACTCCATCTAAGTTTTCATATTATGCTAAGAGATTTTGTGATCGATGGATTCACACAAATTATGGAAATTCTGTTGTGATAAAAGATTTATTGTGGCATTATTGTTTTCTCTAGTTTTTTGCATTTAAACGTAGGAGGATCTTGCGTTTAGATGTCTTCTTCCATAGTCTATTAGGAACTTGATTTTTATGACAGACCTTTGCATCTCTCTAATACAAGTCTTCCCCCTACTCACCCTTACTACAACTCACTGTCTGAAGTTACCTAAGACCTCACTTGCCCATGCATGCCTGGCCTAGTTCCAGAGTTAAGACCACATCATTTAAGTTAACCTCCATATGATCACCTCATTAAACAAATCATGACATAAACTGATGGGCGTCGAGCTCTTCTCCTGCTGCAACCCAGGTGTGACTTCCGACACTAACATTTTTGGCGACGTTGCCAGGGATTGAACTTGGGTCACCCATGTGACAAGAGGGAATACTCACCAAATGCTAGTGTCGGAAGTCACCACTGGATTGCAGCAGGAGCAGAGCCCGACGCCCATCAGTTTATGTCAC
>JASDQU010585974.1:108811-122411 GCA_032191745.1 Picea mariana | reverse complement strand
CAGCCAGGACATCCATACCCTCTAATTAATGAGTGAAGGTAGGCTTCAACCACCTTATCTCTTCTTCATTTATCCTCAAGCTGGCATCGGGATTTAGATCACATGAATCAGTGCCTGGAGAACACATCGTCCCTTCTCTTGAATCTTAATTAGGCACCTTTGACCTCTCTGTCAGAGTGCTTTTGGCGTTTCGGGGTTCAAGGATGAGAAAGGATTAGGATTTTTCTCCTTTAAAGTCGCAATGGGAGAACGGTCGCCACGTGTTCCCCACTGATTTGACGGCTCTGAACTAACCCGGTAATAGTGTGGGCCCAAGTTTCGACGCTTTCGGCGCTATCAGGGTTCGGGGTTTCGAAATGTAAAATGGCGAGGAGTGCTTACCGCTCAAACTCTCGAATGTTGTCATGACATGGATGTGTGTCGTGCGTCCTTCAGATGGACAACCCAGATAGTATTTTGTATTATAAAGGGGTTGTCCCCCCTTCACCCTCTCGCTTGATATGACCTGGTGCTAAGATCCTGGGCTTAGTTCGAAGGGAGCTTCAGAGTTTTGTTGATCGACACTTTCAAGTGCAATGGATTGAGAGCTTCCTGACTCTCGATACCCGATACACCGACAGGTTGCCACCTGTCCTGGTTGGATCAAATGACCCAAATCTGATTTGAACTATTGGTTCTCTCTCTTGCGCTAAACCTTGGGCAACTCGGTAGCTCCAAAAACCCGATGACCGTCGATCTTCTTTGTAAATAGATCTTGGATGCTGCAATGCTATTTTTCCCGCTCGCTTGCCTTGCTACCAGAAAAACACTGATTCTCCCACACTGCGCTTGGGCACTTCCTGAGCAACCTGTAGACCTTGGTGCTTTTGCGCCTAAGACAAAAATAATCGCTAACAATTATCAACCAAATATTCAGTAAAATCAATAAAATAATCATCAATTCGTTGTTTTTGCTACAATTCATTTCACTACATTTCACCTAAAATAAACAAATCAAGATTAATGCAAAGACAATTTTATTTATTGATGAAATTACATCATATCAAATACCTTTTATATCTAATATAAGTTCAATAATAACTTGAAAAGATAATACTTTATCCATCCTCTAGAATTCAACAACTAGTATAGCCCACCTTTCTTAATAGCTATGACCCAATACCTATAGTATGTTTTTCAAACTATAGACAAATTTAATAAGAGTTTCCAATAATGCATGAGAAGATTCCACACAATTAACATCATTCATTCTTCTTACAAGAAACTAGGCTACCAACAATATCATTGGACGCATCATCATGATCATTTGTAGAAAAAGTAGTATAAGAGGGTTTTTCAAACACACTATCATAGTTCTGCAATCGTGAAATCCCTAAATAGTATTATCTTTCTTACCCATGTATAATGATAAAATATCATAATACTTTTTAAAATCTTGTTAATAATCAAACACTTTGAAGATTATCTACTTAGAGGGGATAAACCTCCTCATGTAGCTCATCAAGAGATACTTGCAAAAAGGTAACCTTATTCCTAAGTTGGTTATTGGCTTTACACAACCCATTAATATTATCCTCGAATCCTCCATTCCCTTTTCACCATTAAGAAATAGTACTTTGTAAGGAAAAAAACTTTGTAGAAAAGTGATCATGGTATCCCTTTAATTTCATAAAAAACAATTCAAAGGATTTAATATTTTAATAGGATTTTAAACTTGTAAGTCAATTATCTCAATTTCATAGTCAATCTATAACTAGTCCATAAATACACACTTTGAGGTGTGGTTATAAACTCAATACAACATTAGTATAGTTGGTTATAAACTCAATACAACATTAGTATAGTTGTAAAATAATAAAGCCACCAAGGGTATAGGTGCTAGTCTTTAATTTTAAAAAAATGGCAAGGCTACAACACATCAACAAGAACATACATCATCCAAAGCTCATATAATTGAAAAATAAAAATGTATATTCCTAAAGTGATAATTTTTTTGTAACAATCCTCATCTTAACCAAGGAATATTACTTGTGGGAAAACACATAAATTCAAAAACATTTATGACAAATAATTTCTTGAATCTTACCAACTACGTATTATACACATATTAAATCATTTTTATATACCCATAACTATATGCATCTACAACATGCTCAAATTTTAGGAATGCAACATACATAATCATCCAAAACAACATATATTAAATCATGCCTATTCATAGAATAAAATGTAAAGTGGTTGAACTCATAAATTAACTCAGAAAATAGATAAACAATTATCTTTCTAAAACAGTGATGCAAACAACTACTTGGGACAAAGATTTCACCCCACTATAGACTTGTTGTTCTAGATCTCAATAGAAAGTCATTGTTGGGTATGTGTTATATTATTGGCAATATTGGTCCCATGTAATGTACATTTTTATGGGAGAAAGGGTAGGGAGGGGGTGTTCTTTTGGGTTCAAGGGAGGAGCCCCTGAATGATTTTTTATCATTTTTTGCATTCGTTTTTCGGTGGNNCATGTGGTTTTCGTCGATGTTTTTCTAATTCTAGTTAGGGAATTAGGGTTGTTGACTAATACAGGTCAATAGATTAGGAATTTTTGTGCCACATGATCCTGTATGTATTGTATTGTAAGCAATAAAGGAAGATGGTGAATAAAAAATTAGAGGTGCAACTCTAAATAGCTTGTTGGTTTTCCCAATTTGGGCTTCCAGGGTAAAAATTTCTATGTACATTGTAATGTGTGTGTTCCATTGTATCTGTTATGTTCTTATTAATAATATGTTTGTATTAATTAATTATATAAGGATAAAATCTGCAATCACCTCTAAGATCAGGATAGGAATCCACAAGAAAAGGGTGTCTCTCACTTTCCACTCATATCTCAAATATCCCACAACCCACTGACATTCTCATACAACTATCCTGAATTCCACCAGTTCTCTTCTTGTTGAATTTCCCAACCCAAGGAGTCTGTCCCTTCACTACTCTTAGTCCATCAGGTTGCACCATTCATTTATTTAGTTCTCTCTAGTATATGTAAATGGTAATCTCACTATAGGGAATTCAAAGGAACTCACTTCTAGGAAAAAGTACCAGGAAAACAGTAAAAAGCACATGCTATTATAGTGAAAATCACACAAAATTTCACATTTTAGGTATTAAAACTTGGATGTTAATTCTTTATCTCCAAAAATGATCCAAAATTCACCCTCCATTGCTGCACCAACTCTATTGCTTCTTTTTCCCTATTCTCTATTTGTTTTTCATGCAAAAACATGCCTGTGAAAAAATTCCCTCTTTGGCCATATGAATTTTATTTTCCCCCAAGCCAATGGACTTCTCACTCTTCCCGTGCTGATTATACTTCAAACCCATGCTCCCAATAACTATGGGATGTGACTTTTTACACCCACCCTCTTCAATGAATTTAATGATTGGGCTCTCACACACTCAACCAAAAAATAGAAGTTTGATCCAGAGGATCTAAGGAATGCTCACATAGGTCTCAGAGCATCTGGAATGTTCACAGAGGTCCTAGGTGATCCATACATGCTCAAAATTCAACCTTCTCAAATCGTTTCTAAAATTACATCAATGTGTATATCTCCTTGTCAACTTCCCATCTACACGAATGACAAGTCAAGCATAGTTTTCATGCAAAAGTAATGAGAAGTCAAAGTTCTAGTCAAATAGGCAAAGTCAAAGGTCAAAGTAATTGGGATAATAAAAGGGATATAGGTGTCACCACTACAAGGTTGACACATGGCACCTACTTCGCCAATGATTTGGAAAGGTACACATGGATCAATCGTTGGTTGACAAGAGGTAGATAATTCGTTCAATCCTAATTTGACATGTGGCGTTGGAAGAGCCAATGAGAGGCCACCACATGGCAACCCTTCATTGGCCAATATTGACTATTGAATATCAAAATTTATGTAGTTAACATGGTTTGGTTCCATGACCTCCATATCCACCAAAGTATTCACAAAGAACGACTTTACCAATGTTTCACCACATGTTACTTGATAACTATATGGCAAACAATATATACAATTTTATGCAAAGTTTCATTTTGGTGGCTAAAGGGTTGAGGGTCGAAGCCCTTGACACCTATCCCTAGTCCATCTCCATACCAAATGACCCACACCATTCATGTTTGGGGATACAACAAACATTTCACATGGAGATATAACCATATAACCTATGGTTATATATGTTACCACAAACTTCACACGAGAGTTATATATATGCATGCCACATTTGTGGGAAATTTTGATGGTTATGATATATATATATCATATGGTTTAACCATATTTCAAACAAATAACAAAACATCAAGGTATGTGGTGGTTGGTGGGGCTTGAACCCCCGACCTACCGCATACAAAACTAATTTTTAAATAATTCCCCTACAGTTCAGGTTTGGTCACAAGAACCCAACAACTTGTAATTGAAGGCTATCCATAAGTTTTAGAATTTGGTTATATGTTGTGCCCTATTTAAGTTCATGCACCCCAAGGGACAAGACACACAATTTAATGCAACGTTTTTCCTCGTAATGTGTGATGAGGGTACATGGCACTTGTGGTAACACCATAAAGCATGCCAAGGGATACCTTGATGTATTTCAAGTATTTTATATCAAATTTTCATGATTTTTCACCAGGAATTCAATGGTGCACTCTGTTTCTTCATTTGAGGAGTGGATTTTTGGAGTGTCTTCAAATTTTGTTTTTGTAAGCCCTTATCGTAATGTAATTTTCGAATTTTGAGATGATGAAGAAAAATCATGCTATTTAAAGGGAGTTTGAAGATGCAATGATGTATGTCAATCACATGTGTATTTGAGTTCTTTTATTTTCTGTCGTATTATCTCATTTATATTTCAAGTTATTCATCAATTTATCAATTTATGGGAAAGTAAGACATACACAAGATATTTTGAAAATAGTCAAGTGATCTTCAATTTCCTAAATTTGGTCAAATGTTTATGTTTAATTAAGAATTAATTGACATCGAAGGATTTTTGGGTTGAATTAGTATAAGATTTTATTGATATTTCGAATCAAGTTGGTATCAGAACTCATGTGGTATCAAGGCTGGTTTTGAAATTTATTTGTAAGTAAATGTTTACTCCAAAACTCAAGCTTGGTGAAGGATCATTTGAAGTGCAGTATTCCAGGTATAAAATAGTATGCATAACAAAAATATTTTAGCTAGAAATGGCAGAGAAACAATGATATAATCATAACAATACGAGAATAATACCAAAATAACACCAAAAAGAGCACTTTTATTACTAATAGCAATGTTCACTTGCCTCTTCGAGGAGGAAACCTACAACAGATAAGATCTCTATTACAATAATATCCAAGACAATACTTCTCATACCATCTACTTCTATTTATACTAAATCTATCTATCCAAAAGAACAATCTAGAAGAAGATCCTTCTAGAAGTGGAAGCTTCTATTAGGTGTTCTTACATTTGACTTTAGGTCTTCTTACATTTGACTTAGTCTTCCTTATTTCTAGGCCTTATTAATATTGGTCTTTATTAAATGGAATTATCTTATTCTACCCACATGAAGGGTTATGGATGTTAGGTCCCTAACATTCTCTCCCCCTTGAAGAAAAACCTTGTCCTCAAGGTTTCATAGGAGGGAATTGTTGTAGAATGGTGGCCAACTCCCAGGTGACATATTCTGGAGGTGTATCTTTCCATTGGAATAACACTTCTTGGATGGTGTGCTGATGGAGATGACACTTTCTCTGGGCCAAGATTACTTGTGGACGCAACCATATGGAACCTTCTTCATCTAACTCAGGGAGACAAGTTTGAGTTTGGCACTTAGTTCCAATCACTTTCTTTAAGAATGAAACATGAAAAACAGGATGGAGTTTTGACTGAACAGTTAGAGCTAATTGATAGGCCACTGATACCACACGCTTGAGTATTGAATAAGGACCATAAAATTTGGTGCAAGTTTCTGACAATGTTGAACTTTGAGTGAAGTCTTCTTATAAGGTTGTAATCAAAAAATAACTAGTCCTCTTCAACAAAATGGAATTTGGAATGACCTTGATCTGCTTATTGCTTCATGCGATTCTAAACCATGACCAAAATCTTTGAGGGCACGAAGAATAACATCATGGACTATAAGATTTTTTTCAACCTCCTGAACCTTCGGGATCCTTGGAATATAGGAGAGAAATGATGGGGGATTTTGGCCATAGACTTATTCAAAAGGATTCATGAGATTAGTTGTATGGTAAGATGTGTTGTATGGTAAGATGGCCATAGACTATTCAACTAGGGGTAACCATTGAGCCCACCAATTTTTCCACTTAGATGAAAATCAACTCAAATATGTTTCCAAACACGTTTTGACAACTTTAGTCTAGCCATCCATATGGGGGTGATAGGAGGTGAAGAGATGCAATTGGGTGCTCTGTAGCTTGAACAATTCTTGCCAAAAATTGCTAGTGAAAGTGGGGTATCTGTCAGCGAAAATAGAATTAAGCATGCCATGAAGCTTGAATATATTATCCATGAATATTTGAGCCACTGTGGCAGTTGTGAATGGGTGTTGAAGAGAAAAAAATGAGCATATTTGGAGAGATGATCTACGACCACCATGATGACTAACTTACTTCCCAATTTAGGTAAGACTACAATGAAATCCATAGAAATATATCGCCAAATAACAGGGGGAATCGGGAGTGGTTGGAGTGTGCCTGAAACTTTGGAAGTTTCTCCTTTGTTTCATTGACATACCTCACATTCAACCACAAAGGTATGGACATCATGTTTCATACCCTCCTAGAAAAAATAATGCTTGACCCATTCATAGGTTTTGGTAAACCCTGAATGCCCGACTGTGGGTGAGGCATGAAGTTCAAAAAGCACTGTGGATTTAAGTTGGGATTTCTTGCATAAATACAAATGGCCTTTCTAGTGAATCTCTTGATTATGCCAATAGTACCCTAGAGAAACTCAAGAATTGTGTTGCAGTTGGTGAAGGAGGATAGAAATTTTGGGGTCTTGCAACCATTCTTGATGAACAACTTGGAGCCAATATGGTAGAATGAGGGAGAGGGAGAAAAGGGACCTATCTTATTCATATTTCTGGCAAAGAACATCGGCCACTACAGTTTCCTTTCCCTTCTTGTAAATGATCTCATAATCATAGAAAAATATCTTGGTCACCCATTTTTTCTATGTTGGGGATGAAATTCATTGTTCCATGAAATACTTGAGACTTTGATGATCAGTTTTGATTTGGAATCATTGACCCAATAAATAAAGATGCCAAAGATACACAGGATGAAGAATATCTAACATTTCCTTTTCATAAATGGATTGGCCCAAATGACACTCTGAAAGTTGTTTGGTAGTGAAGGTCAAGGGTCTTCCATCTTATATGAGGATGGCTCCAATTCTTTTACCGGAAGCATCACATTCCAATACAAATGTCTTTGTGAAGTCTGGGAGGGCTAGGACAGGGGTCGAGCACATAGCATCTTTTAAGGCTTGGAAGGCATGATCCTCAACTGAAGTCCAAGTGAAACCATTCTTTTTAAGGAGGGAGGTGAGAGGAGATGCAATCTTTCCATAATTTTGAACAAACTTCCTATAATAGTCTATTAAACCCATAAAACCACGCAAGTTCTTAAGAGTTTTAAGGAGAGACCAATCTTGCATAGATTCAATTTTCTTAGGATCCACTTGTACACCATCCTTATTGAAAATATGACCCAAGTATTCCACTTCTTACTCACCAAAGGCACATTTAGATTGTTTGAGGAAAATTTGGTGCTTAGAGAGTAGATGGAGAACTTGATTCACATGGGAGAGATGGGATGGCCAAGTTTTACTATAGATGATAATATCATCAAAGAAAACTAAGACAAAATGATGAATAAAAGGACAAAAGACATGATTCATAAGACTTTGGAAAGTGGAAGAATCATTACACAATCCAAAGGGAAATACAAAAAATTCATAATGAACCTCATGTGTGCAAAATGTAGTCTTGGGAATGTCTTCTTCTTTTATACGGATCTAGTGGTAGCAAGACGTAGATCCAATTTGGTGAAGTATTGAGCACCACTCAATTCATACAAGAGGTCATCAATGACATGAATGAAGAATCTGTCTTTGATTGTTAGTTTTTTGAGGGTGTGGAAATCAAGACACGTCTGACAAGTACCTTATTTATTGAGTACCATAACCAAAGGGGAATAATAGGGGTTGGTACTCGGATGGATAACACAGGCTTCTAGTAATTCATGAAAAAATTTAATTTCTCAATTTCATTATTCTAGGAAAAGGGATGAGGATAAGGCTGAAAATTGGGAGGAAGGTTTCCCATGATGAGAGGCATGGAATGATCATGGAATCCATGGAAAGGCTGAAGTTTTGTGGGGGTGGTAAAAACAACTTGGTGGTGGAAGAGGATAGATTGAAGGTTGGGATGCACAGAAGGTGTCTCAACAACATGAATGGAGTGGGGTTGGGATATAATTCCTGAATGACCTTTTTTGAGGATAGTTTCCATGCGATGGGAATTAATGATCTTAGGGGATATTGTTTTTATGACTTGGAACTTATATGGTTGTCCCTTCTGTTGGAATTGCATGGTTAAGTTTGTAAAATCCATGAGAATGGGGCCTAGAGTGCGTAACCATTTGACACTAAGAAAAATGTCACAACCACCCATGTCTATAGTAAACATATGGTATTTCAGGTGATACTGACCTATCTGGATTCACGCATTTTCACATCGTCCCCCACATTTCATGGAACCACCATTGGCAAACATGATTTGAAAATTATTGACGACATAGATGTAACAATTGAATTCTAGGGAAATGCGATGATAAATAAAGTTATGGGTTCTACCACTATCCAAAAGGATAATGACTTTCCTATTTTTGATGTAACCAGTTAATTTAAGAGTATGGGGAGAAAAGAATCTAGTGAGGGAATTAAGTGAAATCACCAGGTCAATGTTTGGTGGGTCAAAGGGTGGGGTGAGGTGATATGGTGTTGGTAGTTCCTCCATAGGCAGAACAACAACATATTCTTCAGAAAGATTCCCATTCACATCCATACAAATCTTTTTTTCCTTACAATTATAACAAAGATTATTGAGTTGATGTTCAACCATTTCAGCCATGGTTAATTTATGGATCTTGAGGGGAGTGGCAGGAGGATCCAAATGGGTGGGTTTAGGGAGAGGAGGAAAGGAGGGTTTCCAGGTCTGGGAGCATACAATCTGTTGGGCTTCCTTGGTTCATTGAGTATCTTCCAACCAAGTTTGGGGGACTACCATGAGAACATGGGCATACATTTCATCTTTGACGCCACTGATAAAGAATTCCCTAAAGAAAGAATCTGACATGCCCTCTGTTCTGAAAGACAAGTGCTCAAATGAAAAAATAAATTCTTCCACTATCCCAGACTTCTTTAACTTGGTCAAACAGCCTAAATCATCGGTGTTAGAGTCAAAGCAGTGATAAATTTCGGTCAGAAAATGTTTCCAATAAAGATACCCTTGACGCGCCTTTTTTCTCCATTTCCACCATTTTCATCATCTCGGATCCAAATGTAGGACACCATAACAAAAATTGGATAAATCATCAGTGATGCCATGCAAAGAAAAATAATGTTCCATTTGGGTGACCCAGCCTATAGGATCTGATCCATCAAATTTTTTTAGCTCAATTCTGTGAGGGCAGAGGTCTCAGGAAAAGTGGGTAGTATGAGGGCCTTGGTAATGGGAAGAGTCATGGTCATCCTAATAATACGGTTGTTCAAAAGAGGAAGGGTTATGAGAAACCACCCATGAAGTGTTCTTTGAGATCTTTGATGTGGGAATATTTTCCTTGAGGTCTTTGATGTGGGAACATTGTTCCTTAAGGATCTCAATAGTTGAATTGACTGAGATAATGTTGGCACTAATAGACTTGATGTATTCCTTGTTCTGCTGGCTGTCAACAATCAAGGCATTGAGTTCATTGTCTTATGTGGTAGTCATTTGGACAAATGAGAAGGAAAATGGTACAGGGGAAACAAAAGGGGTCTAAAGGAGTGGGTGGGGCCACAAAGAAAAATGATGACAAATGATAGGTACCACTACGATTAGGGAAAAAAGGGGGATCCAAAGGGATAGGATCCAAATAAGGGTGTTAGAGACGGGTCGGGTCCACAAAAAAAATTGTGTTAAAAATGATAGGTATCACTGGAATCAGGGAGAAGAGAGGAACCCAGTGGGATAGTTCCCAAATAAGTGTGTCAGCCTGAGTAATATTGTAGTGACAAAATTCCCAAATACTTAATAGGAAGAAATGTGTAGTAATTTCGCAACTAGAATGTATTCTACCCATGTGAGGGGTTAGGGAGGTTAGGTCCCTAACATGAAGAGTACATTCTTGAGATTGGTTCAAGGCATGCATTTCGTAAGAAATAAATGGATTCAACAAATAATAGGGATTCTTCTAATCCAAATCCTTTCGATACTAAAGAGGAATTATTTTCATCATTCATGACAATGAAGGCGATGGTCGAAGAAATGTATGAGGATAGAAAGAAGGCCAAGAGAATTGGTGGTAAAGGAAAAAACATTCCACATAACTTTGAGAAGTAGTCAAAGGGTAAGGAATGGAAGAATCATACATGTTCTCATTGAGAGAAAAACTGGCATGATGAGAATCATTGTTGGACGATGCATCCAAAATTTATGTCGAAGTGGGATCAACCTAGAAATGGTAATACGAAGACCACAATCATAGTTCAGGATCTTGGATAAGTTTTTAAGGATAAAATGAAGGTTACAACTATGGGCATCAAAGGGTAAATATTTGGTTGCAAGTTTCAATTTGCATACTTCTTCTACAAAGTCTAGAGACATCCATTCTGGAAGGAAAATAAAATATTTGTTTCATTTACAAGTTATCTAAAAAAAACTAAGATTTATACACTTATTGATTGTGGATCGCAAATGAATCTTATTTTAGAGAAAGTTGTTCATAGTTTGGGATTGGAAACTAGGCCTCATCTAAGATTGTATCCTTTGGGTTGGATTTGTGATATTTCTCAGGTGCATGTAACTAAGAAATGCAAGTTATAGTTTTCCATTACATCGAATTTCATTGATGACGTAGAGTTAGACGTTGTTCCATTTGATATTTGTAGGATGGTTTTGTGAAGTCCATAGTTGTATGACAAGAAGGACATTTTATACAGGGGACATAATAGTTATCATTTTATTAAGGATGGGATTGAGTTCATTTTGAGAGTTCATCAAATGAAGACTAATTTGATAGTTGTCACTATAGGGCACATGATAGCTGATGCTAGTGTCCAGGATCCAGATTTATAGCCTACGGTTGAAAGAAAAACATGTCCTTTGGTTGATGTTGTTCATGTTAAGAAGGGAATGTATGTTGATGGTTCATTCTCTTTTGCATATTTTTATTCAATTTTTTTGTTTAGTTTATTACTAATCAATGGATTATGGCTGGCTACTACAACAATGAATGACAAAGTTTGTGAATTTAAGGGAATGGCTAACTTGATCAACAATATTGTTTCAGTATTCATTATAGCTGTGATGAATCATGTGCTAATTATCCAAGTAATATGGATGGATGATAATGGAAAAGTGAGGCAACAATGTCCCCACTTCATTTATGAATAATCCGCTCATTGTATACTATAAGTGAGATGAACTCTGTAAATTTAGATATTTCCACCTTGTCTGAGTGACAGGAATTTTGTAAAAAGAGTTTCTATATTGGCACCTTATATGATGTAAAGAGTGAGAGAAACCTCGCTAAATATATTTCTATATAGACACCTCACACTATGTTATAGAGTAAGAGGAATATCGTTAAGAAGATTTCTAGATAGCCACCTATACATACTAATTTTCAATGGAGAGGAATCTCATTAAGAAGACTTATAGTATTTTAGACAACAATATGGACAAATGCATTATCTTGTAATCAACTAAAGGGATACATGTGGATAAAATTGTCTTAGAAAACATTCTTGATTTTGAAGAACTAGAAGAGGAGGAATAGAAGGATGCAAGAAGTTGGAGCATATAGTCCAGGAGCAGAAAGAGCATCAAAGTAATGCAAAACTTTCTAGACCTGGTAAAGGAGAAATAACCCTCTTTTAAGAGGCACATAAAGATGTATGTTATAAGAACATTTAAAATACTATGTCATGTTCATATGAATGTATACCTTGAACATAAACAATTAGGTATAGATGATAACAATACACGCATAATTGTTTTCCAAGGAAGGAGTAAAAATTAATAGAGTATTGATTCAGAGACTTCTACAGATACATCAATAGTGCAAGAATAAAGAGTCCAAATGGGCAAGGTATAGATCAACATTCGACTTGTCTTGATATTGGTTGAGATGGACTATATTCATTAGAAGGAGATGGGAGTGGATGTTGAAATACAGGTACATGTATTGCGAATATTCAATGAACAAGAATTTTGTTGTCAGGGAATCTATGAGACAGAACTAGAGCTATATATCATATTAGCTACAGTTCCAGAGGTCAGATTCATAGCTATATTCTAGAGAAGTAGAAAAAGTGCATTATTCTAGTACCTATTATTGAAGACACAAGATCAATATTTGTTCCCCAAATAATCAACAAGATGGAAGAGTGAAAAAACTTCATCACTAAGTTATTGATCAGAATATTCTAGTAAGATGGAAGAGTGAGTTAGAGTTACCATCACTAAGTTGTTGAATATCTATACTTTTGGTGGTCCAAAAGGTTTTTAGTGGGAAGGTGTGATCTAGGAGGATCTAGGAAACACTCACAGAGGTCCAGGATGATCCAAAATGCTCAAAGAGGTCCCAAGGGATCCATAAATGCTCAAAATTCAACCATCTCAAAATGTCCCAAAAATGGAATCAATGTGTAAAGATCATTGTCATATTTCCAATGATGCAAATGACAAGACAAATAGAGTTTGTATGAAAATGTTATGAGCATTCAAAGTTTTGGTCAAAAATGGAAAGTCAAAGGTCAAATTACCTAGGAAAATAAAAAGGTGACATGTGTCACCACTAAAAAGGTGACATGTGGCACCTACGTGGAAGCTAACTGGGAAAGGTATAGGTGCATCAATCATTCGTTGACAAGTGGTAGATAATTGATGCAATCCTAATTTGAAATGTGGAATTGGAAGAATGAATGAGAGGCTTCCATGTGGCAACCCCTCATTGGCCAATATTGACTACTGAATATCAAAAGTTATGGAGTCAACATGGTCCATAGCCACCAAATTCTTTACAAATCCCACTCTACCAACACGTCACCACATGTTACTTGATAACTATATGGAAAAATATATATACAAGTTTATGGAAAGTTTAATTTTTGTTACTAAAGTGTCGAGGACCTAATCCCTTAACCGTTATCCTTGGTCCATTTCCATACCAAATCACCCACACCATTCATGTCGCGGGCTACAACAACATTTCACAAAAAAATATAACCATATAACCTATGGTTATATATGCTACCATAAACTTCGCATGAGAGTTATA
>JASDQU010585974.1:38081-72089 GCA_032191745.1 Picea mariana | reverse complement strand
TACTGGTCCCCCCTCAGAGGCACTTGTTCCACTGTATCTATTTGCAGTGGAACGTGCAAGTTCTTTTTTGCGAGCCTCGATCGCATCCCTCTTATTAGCCATATCAATGAGTGATTGGTTTGCAATATGCACAATTTCCGGGGTACTGTTTGGACAAGGATCCACATCAAACCCATGGATTTTGGCAAGGTGGTATTTCAAGCGGCTAATTCCTGCAAAAATCTTTTTACCGCAAAGATTGCATGTCAATACTTGTCTATTGGGAAGTTGCACTGGTTCACCATACACCCACATTGGATCCAATGCCTTCGACATTTTCTTTAGATGAAAATATTAAACTTATGGCACAAAAAAAAACCAAAATAAACACATGATAATGTAAAGGTTAAATAATAAGAGATAGATGAATTAGAATGATTGAATCTTCCATTCAAAAACAACAAGAAGAGGCACATTGCAAACCCTAGACTAACTCTAAAAATTAAAAAAAGAAAGTTCAAATCTTAAAGGTCAAACTTCAAACAAATGAAAGAAAAACGTTTTTGATCATACTTGGAAATCTTGATCTCTCCGCTGGCGCGAATGGAAGCAAGATCCTTGGCTTTCTCCTCCTTGGATAGATGCACAATGGTTTTCCTCACACCTCTCTAGCTCTCTCACACTTCACAAGTGAAATAATGAGCAAAAAAAGGCAGCCTCTAAAACCCCTCACGCGCATTTTATCCGCTAAAAAATATAAGTAGGCCGAAATATTACATCGACTCGCGACACATTGGGAAAATGTCGCGAGTTAGTGAATGTGGCGCGACACATTCAAAGTTTCGGAAGTGTCGCGAAATGTTCGGGGGAAAATTTCGGCCAGGTGAAAATGTCGGCGACACATCCGACATTTCCAAGATAACGACGATATATTCAACAGTGCAATAAACCATTCAATAGATGACAAAATGCAGATTCTACTTACTTGCACCAAGAATAATCATGAATATACCATGCACGATCACCATAAAGCTCCAAAAATTGATCCAAGTTGCAAAGATAAGCCTTAAACAAGAGTGGCGCCTCACTATTTCAGCCAATAACCATAATAGGGTGCAAATTTCAGACCTCCTTGTCTCCAAGGACAAGTCATGATGAAAATGAATGTCACTTTTTGTTTATTTATACAAAAAATTGACCTTTAATTAATTTTAGGTCAAAATCAGGGTTGACATGGTCAATTTTTTACAAAAATTAAATCTGGACAAAATAAAATTATTTTGCATCTAAGAATCACTCCAGGGGTGATGTCATGCCCCTCTAGGGTGACGTTGAGCCATAAGTATGGAACGTTGGGCAGGGAAGGTGAAACTTTGGGCCTCCAAAGGCCTGGAACCCTGCCCACATGTGCCAATGCCTCATAAATGCCGTCCAAGATGAAAACCCCAGTTTTGGATGACGTCTAGGGTATCCATGATGACGTCCAGGGCCCCAAGGGCTAACGTCTACGTGGGAGGAGCAAGATCCCCTAGGTCTAGGTTTGCCAAGGTGCCTCCAGAGTCCAAAGGCAACGTCCTTCTTTCTCTCAGTGCAAGTTTTCAATCTCTTCTTATGCCTGGCTGGGGTTTCAACATCCATCTGTGGGCTTTGAGTCCCCCATGAAGGTTCGAGCTAATCATTCCCTTATGTGTACTTGTCCACCGAGCACGGTCCTACAACAAGAAGTATGCCCTCCAGGGGTTCATAAGTCACAAGGATCATAGCATGTAAATCACCTCCAATAATCAAATTACCCAAACATGTGCATCAAACCCTCCTTAACCCAAACAAATGCTCAAAGACATTATCCAATTTGACAAGTTAGGTTTGGAGAGGGTCTCAGGGTGTCCTATTGGGCTAACCTCTCTTAAGTTTGGGGTGTTTCCCAGGTGGGTTCTAGTCCAAGTCATGTAAGTGTATGAGGTGGCATGGGGTAAATATTTGGGCATGGGGTTTGTTATCCACCAGGTTGCACTAGCTGAATTTTGAAGATGAGCCGCCAAAGATTGAGCAGACAGATGCTCAGAAGTCAAAGTTCACAAGTTCAACCAGTCTTTCAAAAGACCACTTTTTCCGCATTTCCATCCCTCCAAGGGCATTGTAATAAATGACTTGAGCATGACATATTATAAAAGGCTATTGGCCACCTAAGACCTAGGTACGAGCATGTACTCTAGAGTGTTTTTTTTCACTTATTAATTATTTTTTGCCTGCCTTAGTGGACGATTAATAATTTCTACGTTTTTTCACTCAGAGACTGACTCCAAAGCTGGAGTATGTGTTGGTGGTTAGGCCTTGGCATGGTATAACCAATGTCTAGTGTCTAAATATATATGAGTTCATGCTAGGTCATGTCTATTGAGTCATATGGAAGATGCGGCTAGGTTTGATAGGTTTTTTTTTATGTTCTAGTGAAATAATAAAATTTCCACAAAAATATAATTTTTTAATTGTAAGTCAATAAGTTGTAAAAATATGGCATCAATCATTGTCAGATGTCATATTTATGCTCGTTTTCTAGTCCAGAGTACCATGTAAACCCCTATTTCCTTTTTGTCGAGACAAAAAAGTGATTATTATCACTAAAAAATGTTTTTTTCTCGAAAATTACAAAAAATGGGTCATTTAATTAAATCCCTATTTTTTAGGGAAACTGGGGAACATGTTGGAAACATGTTTTTTCCTTGTCCCCAATCAACTAGAGGCTTGGGCGAGTTTAATAAAGAGGGAGGCGACTTCAACTAGAGTGACATAGGCGTGGAAGAGATCCCAATGAAGGGACTCGACCCCACTTGCTTAAGTGGTACACTTAGGAAGGATGGTGCACATCCCAAGGCAGCCAACACGCCCTCACACTCCCACTCACACTCACTTTACCTCACATCACTCCCACTCACCCTCACTTCACTCCCTCATACCCCTACTTCACTACACTCCATCTCCTCTACACTCCACACATCTTCCACCTCACAAGTGCGCCACTACCCTTAGCTCATGCGCAACTACTCTTTAACCTATGTGCATCTCTCTTGGTAGTATCACCCTTTTTTCTATATAAACAAGGCTACCCTCCTCCCTTTAGAAGGTTGGACTTTGGGCAAGCTTGTACATGATTGTAATATTTTCTCATGCTATGGATAAAAAGACTTTGGAGGTCAAATCTATGGTGGCGTGGCTCTTATTTTGATGAATGTGGTTCATATGAGGTGATCTCTTTTCATGCATTGCTTTATATTTTGTTATTATTGGTCAATATATAGGAATATTGTTATTCAAATTGAATAGGATTGCTAACTAGCTTGTATTTCAATTCTATTGAGTATTTACATTTAAGATTGGATATGCTTGTGATGTTTATGCTAAAACTAATGTGCCATTTTTAAGTCTTTTGTGTAGGTAACGCCTTTATTTAACAAGTTTATTGCAAGGGATTTTGTGAATTAGACATGATTACCTCATCTAGAAGAATTGAAGGAGCTTGCTTGCATCCTTCATTCTTCAAGGAGTTGGACAGCCTTCTCATTCTTGCCTTACCATCAAAGTGACTCCATTGCTCAAGGATTCCAAGCACCTCAAGTTTCTCTCTTTTTCCTCTCTAAAATTCTATAAAAAAAAGTTTTCTGGTTACTTGGTTACTTGCATGCAAAGAGTAAATCTGATATTAATGTTTATTATTTACTTTGCATGATTACCTTTCTAGATCTACTAATTGTTTAGAATTTAATATCTCAAAAAGGCTAGATTTGGCAAAGGTTCTAGGCATTTTTAGCTAGTTTCAATTCCTTTTTTTTAAAGCTAAAAGTGTAGTCATTTATTGTGCTTTTTCATTTCAAGATATGGCAATTTAAAGTGTTGTTCTTTGCTGTCCTAAAGTAGTTGTTACAGTCTGAAAATTTCCCAAAAAATATCAGTTTGCTAGTTACTAGTTAGTTTGCTTTCCTTTTTTGCATTTTTCTATAAGATTTGACGTATCCCCCAAGCTGTCCCAAAGTGATTTTGGGCATCTTTTGGGGTATTTTGCTTGCTGTTTTTTTGCAGGACATTGGACAGCCAAGGGGAGATTCCGTCAATTTTGGGCGAAATCAAGGCTTTTGGAGCATCCGAGAGCTTCCTACTTCATCAAAGAATAATTTTTTCTTTTCAAGTTTCTTGTAATCCATAGATCCAAAGTTTATAAGGATCCCAAAAAAGGTTCTAAAAGAGAAAAAGAGAACTTAGTTTTTATTGTAATAGGATCAATAAAAGTGGGCCCTTTGAGCCGAGTTTCTCCATCCCCATTAGGGGGATTTGTGTGTCGTGTTTTTGACTTTACTTTCTTTCTGTGCAAGTTTCATCTTATGCTCTTAAACACACATACAAGCATAAGCAAATCTAACACACATAACACTCATATTTCACATGCATGTTTTAAAAATTATTTTCAATCTTTATGCATGTTTAGAGCTTGTTTTCTACTATCAATAATATTTTTTTGCAAGTTTTAATTTTCAAGTTTCTTGCAAAGCTCATTTCAGTTACATTCAAAGTTTATCTCTTTGAATCTTGCAAAGTCAAAATAAACCTTGTTTGTAGTTTAATTAGGGAAATCTCGGCGGTTGCTATCTCAATGCGCGGGAAAACGCCTAAGGGGAGTGTGTGAAGTAAGGCGGGCCCTCTCGGGACTTGGCTTTCCACCCGTTTTGGACATCCGACACCCTTAGTGAACTTACTGGTGAGGCCCCTGGGGTTTCAGTAAGTTCTCCACAAGTTTCCAAACAAAGATGTAAGCTCTAAAGAGACCACATATTCTCCCATTAATCTACCTTTAATTTACCTTAATAAAACACGTGATCAACAATTGCCCACGAATCCTTTTAAGGCACCGATACTATTGATTTATCTTTATGTATGTGAGCAATTTACTTCATTCATGCAATTGTCTAACTAATTTCGTTAATCTTGCAGATCTTGTATCCTACTTGATATATGCATGCTTATGGACAATTGATTTATATGATTATCTCAAATGATGAATGCTAAGTGTTGAATGCCTTTGTTTTATTTTGCAATAAACTCCTAGAAGTATTTCTTTTACTTATTCTTAGTTTAAAGAGCCTTAGTATTTTGTTAGGGACTACCCCCCTTGGCTTCGCTAGGAGTTGGCCCAGACGGAGGAGTTGAGGATCAGGTGACATTACCTTGACTCGAAACTTGCTCCCAAGGACACACCAAGTGGATTGAAGATTTCTTCCACGATAGCCCTGGTGTGTATAAGGCGGCAACAGGGTGCATGTGATGACAGAGAAATGTAAAGTCTTACTTGTGGGTGCCTTATTAAGTTTTGAACTATTATTAGGTTTCTTTTCAATTTACTAAATAACCATAACATAGGTAGGATCACTGAGAGAAACACAATCACAAGATACACAACATTTATCCCGGGAAACCATCATGGGGAAGAAAACCCAACAAAACTTCCTTAATATAGATAGCCAAGACAATGCCAAGACAATAAACCAAAACACTAGAGAATATCCAACACTGAGCAATGCACCTCTCTCTTCCTTCTTCTCCCAACTGCAACTCTCCAAACTTGCGCACTTGATGAGTGAATGAGTGAGTGAACAAATGAGGCGCTAGCCTCTTTTATTTATACTAGCTGGTAGGCGTTGGAAAGGTGTCTCTTCACTGGGCAAGGCCGACTTCTCCTCTTAGTGTTTAAAACCACTTTAATTAGGCCTGGGGGCCGACTTCTTAATTAGCATAATATAATTAGGGTTTGATCAATCCACAAAAGGGGATTTGGTCAATTACAATGCTCGATATGATCAATCCACAAAAGGGGATTTGGTCAATTACAATGCTCGATATGATCAATCCACAAAAGGGGATTGATCTAATTAATAACGACTCAATAATAAATAGAATACTCTTTGCAGTTACAATATTTCAACACTCCTCCTTAACAAGAAGGGTATTCGACAACATCATCAAGAGAGAGAGAGGGCAGCAACATCAACATCATCTGGAACACTGACTGGCATATCTATAAATCATTTGAAGTTTTTTCTAATCATCAATATCATCATCCACAACAAGGAGCTCGAATGGCATCATCATCATCATCTACATCAACATGGATTAGTATAACACTAATACATCATCATCATCAATAACATCAATAGCATCATCATCACATCACAAAGGCTGGAACAACAACATCATCACAACATGAAGGCTAGAGTAACAACATCATCATCATGGAGCAACATAATGAGGCAAGTGTTACAACATTTTGTGGTACTCTGATAATCCCTAAGGAGCTGCCTAGGAATCATAAGATTCCCTAGGATATAAAATCCTAATGGAGCTACCACGTGGTCCTGTGACAGATCGTCTTTACTGGACCTTTGAGATCTGCCCAGGAATGATAATATTCCCTAGGATTATAAAAATCTTAACCGAGCTACCACTACTGATCACAACTAGCATATACATGCACAAGTTCTCTGACAGACCGTTCTTACCAGACCTTTGGGATCTGTCCAGGGATGATCAGTCCCCTAGGATATAAAATCCTAACTGAGCTACCCGCTGTTGGTCAGGATACCATAGTATCATCAACATCACTCCCCCTTTCGAGGGAGGTCCTTTCGGACTATACCAAGCTTGTCTCGAAAGTGCTCAAACTTTACACGAGAAAGAGGCTTGGTCAACACATCTGCAACCTGCTCATCTGTGCTAACATATTGGAGCTTTATGACTCCTCTCTGCACCATATCACATGTAGTGATACCGGATTTCTATGTGCTTCAACTTGTCATGGAACACAGGGTTCTCTGTCATCTTTATGCATCTCTGGTTATCACATAGAATCACGGTTGCTTCCATCTCCAGATCAAATAGACCTGTCAACAACTTTCGTAGCCATATGGCTTCACAACTGGTGGAACATGCAACATTGTATTCCGCTTCTGCTGTGCTGAAAACAATACTAGATTGTTTCCTACTTTGCCATGAAGTCATGGCTAACCCTAGACTGAAACAACATCCTGAAGTGCTCTTTCTGCCAGAAACACTTCCAAACCAATCTGAATCGGTATAACCAATCAGTTTGAAGTCTTGATCTCCATTGTAGCAGAGACCAAAGTCCAACGTACCCTTAAGATATCTCATCACATATTTTGCAACAACAAGGTGAACATGTTTGGGCTTTACCAGATACTGACTCAAGGTGTTCACAACAAAACATATATCTGGCCTGGCGTTCGTCAGATACATCAACGATCCAATGATCTATCTATATAGCATAGCATCAATCAATTTTGACGAAGTATTAACCAGGAGCTTCAACTTTGTTTCCATGGGTGTATTCATGGATTTACACTCCAACATATCAAACCTCTTTAGTATTTCAACTGCATACTTCCCTTGGTTAAGGAAGATCTTCTCCGGGCTCTGCCAAACCTCAAGACCTAAGAAATAGTGCACTAGGCCTAGGTCTTTCATCTCAAATTCTGCAGCAAGCTTCTTCTTACAATCAATGATGATCTTTTCTTCTCCAGTTAAGACTAAGTCATCTACATACAACAACAATATAACAGGCTCATCATTCATAACCTTGAAGTAAAGGTTAGAATCAACTTTACTCTTGGTAAAGCCCAAGCTCGTCAGGAAACTGTCAATTCTTCCATACAAAGTTTTCTTCAACTTGCAGACATGTGTCTTTCTATCTTCAACCTCAAACCCCTGAGGTTGTTCTATGTACACTTCCTCTTCAATGACACCATTTAAGAAAGCTGTTTTCACATCCATTTGGTGTAACTTCCACTTCATCTTAGCTGCAAGGGCTATGCTGGTTCTTATTGAAGTGTATCTGGCTACAGGAGCAAACATCTCTTCATAATCAATGCCTTCCTTTTGAGAAAAGCCACGAGCTACAAACCTTGCTTTATATTTCTCAATTCTTCCATCAGCAGCATGTTTTATCTTGTATAGCCATTTGGAAGATACCACATCCTTGCTCTTTGGTCTGGGAACTATTTTCCATACATCATTCTTTACAATGGATTGGTATTCTTCTGTCATGGCATCTGCCCATTCTTTCTTTTGAATGGCTTCTTCAAAGCAAGTAGGCTCCTTCTCTATGAGATCACACATCAAAGCCATATAACTGGAGAATGACTTAGGTTTCTTAACTTGTCTCATGGTTCCTTTGGGGGCACCATACTTCTCTCCATCTTGAATAAGTTCCCTTGCCCAAGCTGGCTTTCTCTTGTGAGAGATCGTCATCTGGGGAGGTTCTTTAGATTCTATCATATCACGATCTTCATGAATCTCATCATCGGGGGAAACTGTGACTTCCCTCATTGGTTCTACAACTCTGCGAGCTACAGGTTTTTCTTCATATACTTCTTCAAGTTGGCGTCTCCTTGATTTCTTGAGTGCTACATCTTCATCAAAGGTTACATCTCTGTTGATCTCAATATGATGACCTGGTATGTAAATTCTGAAGGCCTTGGAGACCTCACAGTATCCAACAAATATTCCCTTCTTTCCTGAAGGGTCCAGCTTGGTTCTCTTTTCTTTCGGAATGTGTACAAATACTGGACATCCAAATATTTTGAGATGGCTTACTTTTGGCTTCTTTCTGGAGAACATCTCTTCGGGGGTTTTGAACCCAAGTGCACTATGGGATAATCTGTTTTGTACATACACTGCTGTTCTTGCTGCTTTTGCCCATAAGTGTGTTGGAAGATCTTGATCATGGATCATAGTCTTCATTGCTTCCATTATAGTTCTGTTCTTTCTTTCTGCTACACCATTTTGTTGAGGATTGTAGGTAGTGGTGACCTCCCTCTTAATCCCGACATCTCTTCAAAATCTTACAAATTCGTTTGAGGTGTATTCTCCTCCATTATTTGTCCCGAGTATCTTGATCTTTCTTTCAGAGAGATTCTCTATCAAGGCTTTGAATTCCTTGAATCTACCAAACACTTCATATTTTGATTTCAAAAAGTAAACCCAGGTTTTGTGAGAATAATCATCAATGAATGACACATAGTATACATACCCACTAAGAGAGGTTGATGGCATTGGGCAATAGACATCTGAGTGGACGAGTTCCAAGACTCCTGCTTTACTCTCGCTCTTTGGGAAAAGATTCTTTATGTTCTTTCCTTGTGCACATCCCTTGCACACACATTCATGATCAACTTTGAATTCTGGTAGACCCATGACTACCTTGTTCACATATAGTAATGCCTTGTAGTTGATGTGAGCTAGTCTTCTATGCCAAAGTTCACACGGGCTTTCAATGGAATGCGTTAAGGCTGCAACCGAGTGACCTTTTAGCTTATACAAGCCACCTTCTTCTGTTCGAATAACAATTTCATCTTCTATGGTTTTTCATTTAGGCCACATAATAACTTCTCCATCTATGAAAGCAACTCTAAAGCCTTTCTTATCTAAAGTTGAGATAGAAAGTAAGTTCTTTGTCAAACCTGGTACATATAGTACATCCTTCATCTTCATTGGGGTTCTTGAATCAAGTTTGTAATTTGACTCTCCCACACCTTTGATAGGGTATTGATAATTTGATAGTCATCTCCTAGTGTAACTTTATGGGGAAAGTTCTTTTTTGTATGGCTAAAGAGAATATCTCTTTGACCTGTCATGTGTTTGGAAGCACCACTATCTATGAGCCAATTATCCTCACTAGGTGATACTGATCCTGAGAGGGCAGAGATTAAGACATAGTCTTCAATCTGTTCTTTAATCATCTTTGTGGGTGGCTCTTCATTTTCAATTGTATGGGCATGGTGCCTTTTGTTTATCTTCTTGTACTCTTCTCTTCTGGGTGGACAATTTTTAGCAATATGTCTCATCTTATCACAATGGTAGCATTGATAAGAGGAGAAAGCTCTTTCTCTTCTTTAACCTTTCTGAAACTTTTGGAATCTCCTTGGAGGTGAGATTCTTTATGGATGAATTTGTTTGGGGAGTGAGACTCCTTATGTGGGTGGGTTTCTTTCTTGAGGTGAGGCCTTCTCTTTCCTCCTTTAGTATGAGTAGCTAGAGCTTGATCGTCATCCCTTAATAATACTGCTTCTCGGTTAACTACTCTTGCTTCTTCTTGAACACATTCTTCCCAAAGACTGTCAAATTGTAGTTTTTCCTTTCTGGCACAAATGGTTTGGATGAATGCATCCCAAGGTCTTCTGAGAGCATTAAGAGCTGTCATTATGAGTTCATCTTCATTTAGGTTATCTCCAATTGCTTCTAGTTGTTCCTTGAATTGAGAGATTCTAGAGAAATATTCATGAACCATTTCTCCTTTCTGCATCTTTATATTCTTGAGTTGAGTTTTGAAGTTCATCTTCCGGTTAATGTTTCTTCCTTCATATAATTTGGTTAGGGCATCAAACATTTCTTTTAGGGTATCTTTAGATGCCACTTGAGGGATCAAGTGATCTTTGATAGAGTCTGCAATGATTCTTTTGGCCCTAACCATATCCTTCTGGTGCTTTGCTTTAGCTGTAGCATCTGTAGGTTCTGGTACATTTTCTTTGATAAATCTTGAAAGATCGTTCTCTTCAAGAATGAGTGCAATCCTATACTTCCAGGCACGAAAGTTATCCACACCTTCTAACTTGTCAACAAGCTTGGTGCTTGTAGACATCTTGACTTAGAGCTGGGAAAATGAACAAAAAATGAAAGTGCTCAGAAATTAAATTTGAACTTACCGGAAGATGCGCTTGACTGAGGTGAGTAGGCTGGTGTAGTTAGATTTCAGAAAATCCAAATTTTTCCTTTTCAAATTTGACCTGCGCTAATCTGGACTGGTACTTCTGGTATTGGTTTTGGTTTCTTGGTACCAGTGAAAGCTAGGGTTTCACTTTCTAGGAGTTTTGTCCACTGGAAAAGTGCGCTCAAGCTGCCAATGAGTTCACTAGGCTAGGGCGCACTTCCTTGATGGTTTTTAGGTTGAAATTCCTCTAATTTTCTTGTACGACAACAATGATGTTTTTGCTTATCCAATGTGTTAGCGTCGGAAGTCACTCCTGGATTGCTTGCAGGAGCAGAGCCCGACACCCATCAGTTTAATGTCACGATTGTTTATAAAGGGGTGATCAAATGGAGATAAAGACTCGAGGAGATATTATTCTAACTCAGGGACTGGGTCTGGTACGTAAGTAACAAAGGAGGTCTCAACCTAACTTCAGCCAGTGGGTTGATTAAAAGATGAACAGGTGGAAGACTTAGTAAGGAAGGTTAACAAACAACTTTGGGCAACAGGCTTTCGGCAGTTTGCAGAAGAAAGACTCTGAATGCAAGATCTGCTTGGTTCAGGGTCTCAAGAAACTGAAAAGGGACTTGACTGGATCTTCCAATTCCAAGTCACTCAGCGCTGGGAAAATCACAGGAACTGATTAGAGACAGCGCAACTATTATAGTGATCCATTACAACATCATCCTATAATAGCTACAGCTCGACTGGATCCTCCAATTCCGAGCTGCTCTAACACAGTGTAAACAAAGACATGAAAGAAACTGGCATTCATCAGGCAAGAAGTCTCAAAAGTCCATACATAACCAGGTTATCAGTGCTTCATTAAAGCTTTACAACCGAGAGCTCTGCTCAACTATCGATCCTTTACAAAATGGCAAAAATGCCTACATATAGCCAAAACAAAACAACAGCAGTGGAAACGAGAAGTTGCATTAAAAACTTTGCGTCTGCATGTCTTCTGACAGTCTGCGCATGTAGACTTTGGATGATCGTGCACTTATGACAGACGCAATGGGACTCCTGACTGTCCTGCAGTGGCTTGACAGACGCAATCTCCGTCAGGAAGGACTATCAGTCTGCTTGTACGCTTGTTCCTTTCCTGGCCTTCTATTTATGGAAGAAGACGACGTTCAACCACCTTCACGGCAATAATAACTGCTTCCTTGGGATTGGGAACGACCTTGGTCAACTCTGCCCTCTGGGACGTGGAAGACCCCTCGCGCTGCCACTTGGAACAGTTGGACAGCCTGATGGATAAGGCGTGGAGGAACTGGCACGCTTGACGTGGAAGGGGAAAGGGAGGTGATGGCGTCAACACTGTGAGGATGAGATGAGAGGTGGTAGAAGATAAGAGGGTCTAAGGATGGGTGCGGGACACATGGCAGGGGACAAGGAGGCTCGGAAGGTGAGTGGATGATGAGATGGGGGGAGGGACCACATGGACCAGAAGAGGGAAGGTAGACAGATGTCGGAGGATGAGGAAAGGCTAAAGGGAGCGAGCCTCATCGCACGACCAGGAGGAGAACAGATGGCAAGGGGAAGGATGGTACAAAAGATGACACGACAGGAAAGGGGCCCACGTTGGTTAAACGCAGAAAGACAGAAGGCTCCGGAATACAATGTGCGCGTTGATCCGGGCGCTCTAATCACAGTCGTCGGAGAGATGCGTCCCCGATTCCGGACCCCCCCCCTCCGCTTAAAGGTAGAAAGGCCGGGGGGGGGGTCCGGAATCACCTTGCACGCCGTTGATCCGGGCGCTCTAATCGCAGCCATTGAAGAGGTGCGCCCTCGATTCCGGACCCCCCCTCCCTCCGCTTAAAGGTAGAAAGGCGGGGGGGCTTCGGAATCCAATGTGCGTCGTTGATCTGGACGCTCTAATCCCTGCCGTCCAGATCTGATTTCTATTTAAACACAGACGCATTTTCATCCCGAACTTAGGACAAGTGGGTTTTTAAGCCATTCCTTTGCATTTTACCCCCCTTTAAGTCCAATGCGCCCGAGTTTCATCGATGGATGGACGGTTGAGATGACCTCGGTGCTTTCATCATGAAAATCTCGAAGGGCCCCACTCGTGGCTCAGCTATGCGCCGTGTGTCCCTCAGATGAACGGTCCCGATGGCATTTGACGTTAGAAGAGGGCTGCCTCCATTATTAGGCTCGCTTGACGTGACCGGGTGCAAAGACTGTGAGCTCGGCTTTGAAGGGCACTTGTCGGCATTTCGGGGTTCGAGGTTTCGAGATGTGAAATGACGAGGGACTTTTACCCCTCAAACTCCCGAATGTCGATATGCCGATGTGACCAGATCTTGCACCACGCGTCAATGGATCGGACGACCCAGACTTAGCTTTAAAATATAGGCGCTTTCTCTTATACTATATATCGGGTAACTTGGCAGCCCCGATATCTCGATGACCGTTGATCTGCTTCGTGGATAGATTTGGGCCGTTGACAACGTAATTTCACCTGCTCATTTGATTGGAAGCCGTACAACGAGATTTTTCCATGCTGCGCTCGGGCGCTTCTCGTGTAACTTGCAGACCTGAATGCTCTCGAGCCTAAGACAAGAATTATCGCTAACACAATGAAAGGTGCTCTCTTCAGTTTAGCTTTGATACCATTGTAAGTTTTGAGCTATTATTAGGTTTCTTTTCAATTTACTAGATAACCATGGCATAGGTAGGATCACTGAGAGAAGCACAATCACAAGATACACAACATTTATCCTGGGAAACCCTCATGGGGAGGAAAACCCAACAAAACTTCCTTAATATAGATAGCCAATACAATGCCAAGACAATAAACCAAAACACTAGAGAATATCCAACATTGAGCAATGCGCCTCTCTCTTCCTTCTTCTCCCAACTGTAGCTCTCCAAACTTGCGCACTTGATGAGTGAATGAGTGAGTGAAAAAATGAGGCACTAGCCTCCTTTATTTATCCTAGCTGGCATGCGTTGGAAAGGTGTCTCTTCACTGGGCAGGGCCGACTTCTCTTCTTAGTGGTTAAAACCACTTTAATTACGCCTGGGGGCCGACTTCTCTTCTTAGTGGTTAAAACCACTTTAATTACGCCTGGGGGCCGACTTCTTAATTAGCATAATATACGTAGGGTTTGACCAATCCACAAAAGGGGATTTGGTCAATTACAATGCCCGACATGATCAATCCACAAAAGGGGATTGATCTAATTAATAATGACTCAATAATAAATAGAATACTCTTTGCAGTTATAATATTTCAACATGCCTTTGTAGAGGGCGAGCTGCACCTTGTCATGAATGCAATTGTTTTCTTAGCCCATTCATTGCCTTTTACTCTTAGCTTTATTTCTTTTGATCTTTCGCTCTTGTGCTTCAAGGAAATAGTTGAGGGCCACTGTCCTAGCTTGATGACTAGAGGTGACAACGTTATCCACAAACATTTCACGGAAATGAGAAGGCTGGCTTGTGATGAGACCCCTTTCTCTTGGTTATGCCACCAAGAGCCACTGCCCTGGCTTGGTGACCAGATAGGTGGTAGTGTCATACTACTACATGACCATGGTCGTTATAGGTCGGCTCGTGATGAGACCTCCTATTCATCAACTAGTACCTTGAGTGTTTATGTTATCTTATGGGTCCCCTTTTCTTACTGAGAAGCTTTTCATTGCTTTCTTGGGGATCCCGAGGCGAAGCATCTCGAAGGTTTCAAAATTGGCTTTTAACTCTTGCCAACTACTTTAACCCTCTGGGCCTTTAGCCCCTTCTTCCCACAAGGTAAGGTACAACCCTTCATAGTGTAGCCAATCCCAAATGCCCAAACAAGGATATGGGAGATGAAAGGAATAAAGATGGAAAGTGGTAAGTATGAAGGGAACGAACGATGACTTTTCACAGATCCACCCAGTAGTAACCCGTCCTAAAGGGAAATCAACTTACTAGGGCACCATGTCACCCTTCCAGGTATGAACGAGGCAAAGAGCATAATTTCCAAGCAAACGTCATGAAATGAAGAAGGATTCAATACAACATATTCAAGTACTTCAAAAATTAGAGTGATACATACCATTATACTCAGACTCATTACCTCATATAGCAAGACTCACCGCTACTTCAGGACGAGGCTGGTGTGATGGATATTGCTGCTAGTGATATGTGGATTGCACTGAAGAAAAGAGGGGCCCTCCGGGGCCATGCTCAAGTCGTCTCGCTCTCGGTACTCCATGTCTAGGACCCGTGGGCCTTGAGACGTGATCTCCTTAGTTATCCCTAGGCTAGGGGATAATAGGCCTCAAACTCAATCTAGGATCTATGAATTGGACTCCTGAGTAAGAGTCCGCTGCGGTGTTCTCAATTTCATTCCCTCCAAAAAAGAAATGAAAGTTTGATATGGCATTTGTATAAGGATTGAATACATGTCCTTTGTCTTGACGGTTTGCCATCAATTGGCTGTGGTCATAAAAATTAGCAATTGCATCTAGCTGCCTTTGTAAGCCCTCGTGGGAGGAAGCTAAGAGGATTTTGTTTTTTGCATAGAGAAGAAAAGGTGAGGCAAGGTTTGGTAATCTCACCTTGCTTTGAGGAAAAAAAATATGTTATTTGTTGTTTTTATGAGGAGGTGCACCCTTAGGGGGCATCTTTGAGCATTGGCAAGCATTGGGAGTGTCACATTTATGTAGGGGATGTCCTTAGTGAAGTCCACAAGTGCAAGGGGTGTACAAGGGATGACATGGGAAAGAGAGATGGATAGATATAATTATATGATGTATGATTGTATTTCATTATGATTTGGACATTTATGATTTTGCAATGAGAAATAGATTGATTCTCCTATTTTGAATACTAATTTTCCAAATTGTATAATTTCCAATTGGATCATGGATGTTGTTCCTTTAATTGTATAAATGCGTGATTAATTATGCATAGAAAAACTGTAATTATGTTTTAATATTTTTAATTTTTTTTTTTATTATCTTTATATATTTGTTATTTGGGGTAGGTTTCTGTATGCCTGGGACCTTGACATCCCCTATGGTGTCCCTTGAAATTTGGGGGATCTCTCCACACATCCTAGGGATGGCCCCCCATATCCTTGCATCCTTATGTCCCTGAAACTTTGTGGAACATTGCAAATATGAGATAGCAGATCTGCAACCACCTGCTAACCAGAAGAATGGCAAACGGAAAGGAATGCAGCATTATGAAATATGGGCCTGAAACATGTGCTATAGTAAGGATAGGGCAGCCAAGGTGCGATGCGACATGGTGAGAACAACAACCACGTAGCATAATGCATCAAAGAGAAATCAAGTAACACTGAGGCAAACTCCATCAACACATAGTTTGTCTGAAGTGCATGTTGGCTCCCTTGTAACCCTGATATTAACAATAAAGCAACAGACCCAGGAATTTCTTGACAAAGTGCTGGTGCATTAGCATGTAGGACACAAATATGATGAGAAGCTGGCAGGATAACAATCCTCTTATCACAAGACAATACACAAATACAACGCTGAGAGCTATGGTCATTGGTGATTATGGACCACCAAGTCAAATATCATTTAAAAAGCTAAGCAGCATGGCGACAGTGTTCATAGTGGACAAGGTTGAGATATGATAACACCCCCTAAACGTTGTATGTGCATTCACATCAACTACATTGCATACATGTTTGGAATTTGAATTGGGTGCCATTATTCCACTCCAAAAACACGTGGACCACTATTCTCATATGGCAACTTTAGAAAATCACTGCAAGGGATCCAAAACCCATGGAAATATTTCAGACATGAAGAAAAATGCTGCCTTTTCAACAATTTACTATGCTCTTAAGTTCAATTTGATCGATTATGATTTTACAATCTCCTCAAAACCAAATTAAGACCATGTTTGGATTTACTTTCTGTAAGTAACCAATCTGTATCCATGTGCATAGTTAAAAAACCCGTTGAAACATGGTCATGTTTGGTAGGCCTAAAGGCCATAATTGGCAGTGGCTAAGCTAACTTGCATCCATAGCCCGAAAGCCAAGCACTACAGGCACAATTTCAGTGGCTATGCCGTTACAATCAATGTGGCAAAACTGCAGTAACGACCACACCTGGCCATCCATCACAGGGGGGAGTGAGACCCACAGGGTTTGAACTTGGGTCATTCTTACGGTAACTGCTAAAGCACAACCCAACAAACTATATCCATGTGCGTAATGAGTATTTGAATGTGGAAGTTTATGTGATTGAGACTCAATATATGAAGGTGTTGGCCGCCTATTTAGCATTGGTGGTCAACTTATGTGCCATGAAGAAATGCATCATCAGATGCCATGTTGTCGAAGACTTTTGGTCCTACAGGGCAGTGTTTGGCCCCAACACTTATTTTTGTAATTGGAATTTCCCACCCCTGCGTGGGTTAATAATGTAATAGGTCTGCATGAGTCATGTCTAGGTTAGTTACCTTGGAATTGGTTCACTGGGAGAGTTCCTTTCATCGAGGGTTTTTTATCCTCAGGTTATCAGTTGGGCTTTTCAGCCTTATTGATTTCCCTTGAGTTTTTCCTTCACACTTGCAATAAGTCCTCCAAAGTGGTGAACGACATTCTAGTGGGCTTATGTCTTGGTAACTATATAGGGAAATCATTGTAAATGACCATGCAAGACATCTTAGAAAGTTTCGCGGAATTTCGTCGAGTCTAGGTTAGTTTTTTTTAATTAATTAATTTTTAATTAAATTTCCCGAAGTTTGGAGGTTTAATTATTTAATTAATTAATTATTTTTGAGCAATAATTGTAAAAATTGGATCCTTGGATTTTTGATAGGGGTATTTCTACTCAAAAGAAATGGAATAACACCCCCTACATCCATGGACCAAGTTTCAGCTCAATCGGACAACTTTAGCCATGGGTTTGTCCACCCGGAGTGTTAGTCAGTCTAAAACAACAATTTTAATTGCTAAAGTCCAAACATGGCAAAATGTAAAAATTGTAATAATGAGTTAGATGATGTGAAATGTTGAAATGATGGTTAGAGAGAGACTCCCTAAGCATAACCTTAGCCTCCCAACCTTTTTCAACCTTGTTTAACCCCTTATACCACCTCCACACTCAAAAATCACGCCCCCTAGGGGGATTGACGTTTTTCCTTTTTTAATTAATTTGTGACTTGAGTGTGGCCCCCTCTCTTGAGCTTTCACTTCATTTAGCCCCTATATCACCCCGAAAGGTGACCCCACTCACTCCACCTCACCCATCCTTGCATTTGGGTTGATTTTTGACCTTGTGGAGCACTCTCCAAGAGAGTTACGCCCCCCTTTGTGTCTCTCCAATGGAAAATTCGTTTTTTTGTTTTTGTTTGAGGCTCTTTCTCTTGCCCTAGCACGGATCCCACAACCTCCCTCATGAGTTTTGTGTGATCCCAACCTACCTCACTCATCTCTCACCCCTCATTACCTTTCCCTCATCCCAAGTGGTGCGCCCTCCAAGAGAAGTGCGCCCTCCCTCTTCTAGAAACTTCACAAATAATTTAAAAAAAATCATTTGAGCCTTTTCATTTACCTTGGCACAAATCCCATGCCTCCTACATGCCCTTGGATCTATCCAAGCATTTTTTCTATTTTTCTACACCCTCGATCTATTGTGCAAACCCTAAGTGTGTGCCCTAGCCTTGAGATCTACTCATTTGCTTGGTGGTGGACACTTGGCATAGATCCAAGAGAGGTAGGTTTGCCTCTCCAAGTATAAATAGATCTCCTTCCTCACTCCCAACTCACCATATCTTGAGCTATTGTTATGTTACTTGATTTACAATTCTTTCTCTCTCTAGTCATTCATTCCATTTCATTTCCATTCTATGCTCTAGGGTTTTGGAGTATTTTTTCTCCAAAACCATTTTCTTGAGTAATATAAATATTGGAGAAACTTTGGAGGACAACAAGAAGACTAAGGCGTATGCTTATTTTTCTTATGCATGGGAGGTAACATTGTATTGGTATTTTTAGATGCTTGCAACACTAGATCTTAGGTAAAGTGTTATCTAAGTAGATCTAATAGGGCGTATGCTTATTGGGTTTATATATCTTGATGCGTTAAATAAAATAGAAGTGTCATTTTGTTTCAATACATCAACATATTGTCTATTGTATGCATGTTGTTTGAAGGGATCTTGCAGGTTTATCTTTAGGGTTTCATTGGGAACTCCTACAAGGAGAAGGGTCACTTGAAGCTCTCACATACTCCATTTCTCTAACCCTATTACTTTTCCTTTATTATTGCTTTTCACTCATTCCATTTTCAGCTAGCATATAATTGTTTAAGTAGGTCAAATCAATCAAATATAATCTCTTTTTATTGTGGAAAGTTCTTGCCCTAAAAGGCAAGGGTTTTCCTTAATCCCTTTTTGGTTGTGTGTAGATTTTGCAGGTATATCAGATCGGGTTGAGATGCTTTGGGCTGCCCAAAAGAGAGACACACAACACTAGAAGACCCTTTTGGGGATTTGGTAGCTATATCTCAACCCTCCTTTTCGTTTTATAGCATTTTTGTGTATTTTTCCTCCTTTTTGCTTGTTGGTTGAAGCTCACATTGTAGGAGGAGAAGTGGTACGACCTCCTCCCATTTGTGAGCTTTGGGATAGGTAGGACGTGGGTTAGATCTAAGTTTTCTTCATTTTTTGAGCCTTTCTTAGCTTGGCCGTGAGGTTTTGGAGGTGAGGGCACCTTCCCAACCTAGGCCGTGGGGTTTTCTTGCTTGCTTAGTAGCTTAGATTGTAGCTTAGTTTATGTCTCTTGAACTTCTTTCATGGTTTTCCCTAATTGCTAAAATCTTAAAGAACTTAACCTAATTAAGCAAATCTAATCTAATCACCTACCTAGTTGGGAGAGGAATACCCCAAATAGGTAAGGCTAAGTGTTAATACTTGATGATATGATATGATATGATCTATGGTTTAATGTTTTAAATTGCTTATGTTCTAGATCTACATCTTAATCTTAAGTCTATTGGGCAACACACTCAAATACTCTAACTAGATCTTGCTTAGTTTCATTTCAAGCTTTTTATATCTTTCTTTTGCACATGATTTAAATCTTAATGCTTCAAATCTCTAAAGTGCTTAACAAGTAATTGGTTCATTTTTATATCTATTGGAAGCCATTTGCTTGGGCTTGAATGTTGAATGGTTAGGTAGGCAAACACTTTAAATTTTCTTTTATCTTAAGGCAAGTTGTTTTTGCCATAGTTCTCTTGTTTTATAGAAAGCTCTCATTGTGCATGTGATAGTCTTACTTTTTGCTTTACATGTGTTGATATACTTAAATTGTTAAAGCCTAAGACAACACACTTAAAAGCTAATAACAGTTTCGGCCATATCACTAAATTGCACCTAAAAAGTGCCTTAAAATCTTTTAAACACTCTAATAATCACCTAAAAGTCTACCTAATCAATATATATACTTAATAGACTATTTAGGGTACCTTAGACCACCATCTTCACCATCTAAAACGGAGCTTGAGGAAAACTACGGAGGGTAGTGGCAGGGGACTACCCCGTGGCGCACCAGGTGTGTGTCCTCTCCGGGAAGTACTCTTGTTTTGGGCTGACTGGTTCTGCTAGGGTTGGCCTCGTTGCCATACTATCTTGAGCATCCAGCAGTTATTTGGCAATAGGAGGAGGAGGCTTTGGTGAAAGCTAATTAAAACTTGATAAATCTTAAGAAAAGCTTAATAATTAAACCCTAGACCAAATCTAATAGAACACTTGGGGGTTTAATAATCAAGAGTGTGGATCACCTTCAATAATCTTCATAACAATTGTGCTTAAATCTTCGAAATCTTTGGAATGTGTTGACGATGATATCATGAATATGGTGATGTGATTTGATGCTTTAGTCTTTTGATATCCTGCACACGTAAGAAGTACAAACGTGGTTAGCTTGCTTTGTATGATTTGTATCCCAACATTCTTTATTGTAAGTAATTGTATATGGTATTCTTTCATTGGATATATTCTTTTGTAAACTTGTAAGTAATTTGTAATTTTTTGTAAAGAACCACCCTTGAACATAGTTGACCCCTTGCCCAATTTCTAGGCACTAGTCTTAGTTGACCTAGGGAAAGGCTTGCCTCACATGCCAACCCTTGCATCTTGCATGGTTTCCTTAGCATCTTAGGATTATAATCCCCTCTAACCTTAACAAATTAAAATTAACACCTAGAACCTAACTCTAACACATCTAGTAACTAAGGTCTACCCCCTTTGGCTTCCCTAGGAGTAAGCCTAGACGGAAGAGGTTCCGGTCAAAGTGACAGCGTGGGCTGTGAACCTAGGCATTGTGCCTCCAAGGACACACTAAGTGAGCTGGACTTAGCTCACGTTTGCAAGTGTGTATAAGGACGGCAACAGAAGGCACACCCATCCTTTTCTAAATTTGTGACTAAAAAATTGTACTTAGTCCAGGGAATTATACAGTATAATTAGCTAGAGATGTTGATTGTATTAATAGTTTAAGTTGCTGCTTAAACTTGATTCATTGAATACTAAGCATTTATGAAGTGAAATCCCTGTAATAGTCATCTTTGCATTTACAGGTTTTATACAACCGAGCATGCCTGGCATGATTTGTCAATTAAGCAATTTTACAGTGCTTGCTGACACCACTATAGTTTCAGCTTCGAATACTGAATCAAGTACTACTGTAAGTATGTGCTATATATTTACTCTTTATTTTGAATGCACTTGACTGTGATGTTCTATAAATTTCATGTGCATAGGAGTCTAATTATTTTTTGTTGGTGCACCTTGTAGTAAAAATCTATCTCAGCCAGACAAGTAGATAAAACTGGAGTCCAGCAAGTCACTTTCAGAAGTGAAGTCATTGAGTGAATAATAATACAAATAATCAAAGGAGTGGGAATTAGCAATAAAGAGGATGTAAACATTGTTATTGTTATCATCAACAGCATGGTATTTAGTAGACAAAATGCCTATCTTTGCATATGGGGAAATAACAGTAAAATAGTTAAACCTTAAATTTCAGTTGAAAAGCTGCTCAGTTTAGGTTCACAAAAGCATTGCCTGTCATCCTCATCATTCCAGCTGAGCATAAAAACAAAAAGGAGAGTGCAATAACCAAATTGAAGGCAATAACTTTTAGAAATAATGCATTGATGCTTGAAATGCATCAAATTATTGCACAAGGCAGTAGCCTTCTTTGACATTTTACCTAAAACCTTTATCAAACACATAATCTTCTAAAAATTATGTGTTCTACCCTAGCGAGTGATATAAGATAATTTTATTAATGTCCAACAAATGAACACAAAAGTAGGTCAATGGGACTGAAAGCTACAACAAGTATGAGTACAATGTGGGAGTGCAATCGCAACTCCTAGATAATGTTGATAATAACATAAAGAAAGAAACCTAAAGTAGTGTAGGCTCAAAAAGTATATAACCACGACAAAGGTACGATGATCCAAAATAAAAGTGAGTATGCCCAACTCAAAAGTTTTTCAAGAGAGAGAGGAAGTGAGAGAGAGGTTTGACAATGCGGTTGTCAAGGTCTCCCGGGTTGGATGGCCGATGGCAAGGGGGGAGAATTGGGTATTGGCTCGATGTCGGTGTCCGCAAGGACTATCGGGGGGTCCGACTGTATGATCTTGGGGTGGATGTAGGAGCGGCGGATACTCCTAGCATCCAAAGCTGAAAAAAGACACTCTGGATAGATCTATGAGAGCCTATTTGAGGCTGGGAGGAGGTCTTGCAGACTGGAGGCCGAGGTCTTTCTCTTGAAGAATATAGCAAAGGATTGGCTGGGTTTTCTTCCCTTGTTGAGAAGGGTTTCCCATGATACTTCTTGTGTACTTGTGCATGGTGTTTCTTCTTGTGATCTTGGTTACTGCAGCAAATTGTTTATGGTGTAACTGCAATTGTCTACGGTTAAAATGCTAAAATTGGAATGAACTTCTTGCTTGAACCTAGCTTAATGAAAAATCAACATACAACATATGTAAAATTCCTGTGTATGGGTGCTAGGATGAACAACATAAACACTGAGAAGCAACCCACAACTATCGATGAGATCATAGTTTCTAGTTCCATCAACCAAAGATATGCAATCAAGAAGAGAGAAGCCGGCACCAAGACACTCCACTTCTTATCCCATGTTACTAACCCTTGGGGGCTAAGAACCATCATACATAAATCAATGTGGAACATCCCATACAACACCATGATGAGGAAACATGATCCATACTCATTGAGAAGTAGTACCAAGAGGGTGATCCATAAAT
The DNA here is from genome assembly GCA_032191745.1 of Picea mariana. Lineage (NCBI taxonomy): Eukaryota > Viridiplantae > Streptophyta > Pinopsida > Pinales > Pinaceae > Picea > Picea mariana. Next base: position 49,037 of record JASDQU010585974.1, on the reverse strand, counting down.
CATCAATCTACTCAACCCCAGAATGCATCATCGGCAAGAAAAAGAGAAGGTGTAAAGTCCATCAGCATCCCTGTATCTTACCCTAAAAATCCTGTCATGTGATGAAAATCACCAGTTTACCTCTCATACAATATGAGGGTAACAGGTAGATCTGTATTGTCTCAAATATTTGATATAGTTTGTTTAAAACAATGGGAGTACATGTTTGGATTTCAATTTCTTCAACATGATTAGTCTTGGAAACCAATTTACTTGACATATACTATGAAATTTCTTGTCCCGATCATGTGATATCTACCTTCTTCTACATGTTTCCTTGTTTATATCCTACTCCAGTAAATGTACTGTAAAAGCTGACTTGACTGTCTTCTTGTAGGTTCTTCGGGATAAACATTTGTCAACTGCAATATTTTATGAGGCCGAAAATCATTTTAGAGATGCTCAAGGGAAGAATATGAGGTAAACACAGCATTTGATCTAACCTTCTGCATACGTTTTTCATTGCTGGAAGTGTTGTGTACCTGACCCTAACATTCTTAGTAGGTTTTAGAATCTATGTGCATGAGCTATTTTTTTGAGTGTACGCTCAAATTTTGTAATAATGTTATATTTGTGAAAATTCCACTTTATGCATTAAGTTAGGATTTTATTAGGGTTTTTGCCATTTTATTGATATAAACAGGGGTTTCTTCCTTCTCATATGTATCTTGTATAATTTTATCCATCTAATGAACCAATTACTGGTGTTTATTGGAGACGTCTTCCTCCATTACTCAGATTTGCAGGTGCAATCCACCCCTGGGGGTCTAGGTGGCCCTATTGTTTCTTTGTTTCTGTTACTGTTGTTCCTCTTCTATTTCTGTTGCAGTAGTAACTCCATTTTGTTACTGGACCACTGCAGGAAGAATTGCATTTATCTAGATTCTATTGATTTTTTTGGCAGATGTTAAGCATCTTCCTGATTGTCTCTGTCTTTAGGCATTTGATATATTTGCTGTTTGCTGCAATTCTAAGTTGAACTATAACATTTGTAATTTTCAGGTTCAGTAACTTTCTATATTCAAAGCTTTTACCATTATGTTCTCCTTTAGTTCATAAGTCTGCTAAAAGTTTATTAGAGGAAGTGAAGAACTACTCTCGATTGTGCATATCAGATCGTTTACAGATTCTTAATAAGGTATGTGCTGTTTTGGTGTTTTTCTTGGTATATTATTTCCTACTGTGCTTATGCTCATCTAGTTTGCTGAATTGATCCACACATATATTTAGTCTTGTTAGTGTGATAATTCTTGTTTATTTTGATTTCAATGTTTCCGATTGCAAAATACATTTTTCACTTGGTAATGAGGTTTGGTGAAGTTTTACTTTAGATGCTGCATTATTCATATGGCTACTCAAAGTCCAGACATTGAATGAATATAATTTTTTCAAAGGATTTAGAAAGCAACAAACTAGACCATGAATGTTAAGTTGCTTTGCAGTTCATATCCATGTGTTCCAACATTGCATGATTACACCTCATTCTACTTCTTCTCTTTCATATATTTCATCATACATGACATGCAGTGGTTGCTTTTGATTGCATTAGTATTTCTTGGCTCTTCGTTTACACTGCTGGAAATGGCTGATTCTGAACTGTTATATATTTGATGCATTAAATCATTCTAGGTTTGAATTATTTCAGCTCCTCAGATTTATTGATAACTTCTTTATTTTCATTGTTGTCTTGAACTAGTAATAGTTATCTTTGATAGCTAAAGAACTTTGTCAGTATAGATGATGTTTTTTCTGGGGTCTTTCCCAAACAGAAGTTTTGATTCTCTTTATCGAATCTTTCTAAAATTTGAACTGTGTCAATTCTTCAATTTCATATTTTAAATATTTTGTTTGCCTGAAACAGAGTTATTTACCTATGAAAAGTGGCTAACCTGATTTTTAAGTTAGGCTGTTAATTTGCATCAGGAGGCTGTAATTTTGATAATGCAATTTTTGTTTTCATGCAATCAGGTGTCCTTCCTTATGGGCTATGGCAGTGTAGATGATTTGATTGGCCATGAAAGGGCTTTAAGAGAGTGTGCATGCCCACTGCAAGAAGGGCCAGGTTCTTCACTGCATGACTCTGATGTTTTGGAAGCTTGTCATAAATTCTCATCCATTGTTTTGGGAAGTAGCCAACGATTGGATCTATATAGTGCAGCTGACGAGAAGTCAGGATTGGTTGATTGTCGACTCATTAAGAAGGACATGGACAAATCCACACAGAGAGTGGTGGACACTACTTTTGAGTCATCAAATATCACAGAAACTGAATGTATAGGTAGAGATCAATCTAATCATTTTGCTGTTTGCTCTGTCTTGTATGCTGAACCAAATCCGCGGACACTCCAGTTATATAAGCAAGACTTGCATTTATCGAAAAAGAACAGGTTAGAAACTGCAGAGATGGAAGGTTTAGAAGGCAGTGCCATGGCTAATGAAAATGTACTACGGAGGAAGTCTACATGTAAACTAAAGGAAGCAACCATTCCTGTCAATTGCTTCCTTGATGCACCCATTAACACTATAAAGGGTATACTACCATCTCAACGCCGTAAACTGGAAGAGAATGGATTCCACACGGTAAGAGTAAAATGACATATTTTGCTCAGAGTTTAGACAATTTTATTCTTTCGTGTAGTCCGGAATTGAATTTACTTATTATATTTAGCAACTGAATGTATATAGTTTCAAACTCTTAGTACTCTTTACTGAGAAGGCCATTATAATATTTCTAAGATCAAAGTTTACTTAACTTTTACATTGGAGGCTTCTAGTGTCATTGTTCTAAGCAGAAGCATAGTTACATTCAGAACTATTTTGAGCTTGTAGCATTATAGTTAGCAACTGAATGTATATAGTTTCAAACTCTGAGTATTCTTTACTGAGAAGGCCATTATAATATTTCTAAGATCAAAGTTTACTTAACTTTTACTTTGGAGGCTTCTAGTGTCATTGTTCTAAGCAGAAGTATAGTTACATTCAGAACTATTTTGAGCTTGTAGCATTATAGTTACATGAATCATTTGGTTGGGTGGTTGGCTTTTTAACATTAAATATATTATTATTTATTGTTATTTGTAATATTCCCACTTTGGAGGCTTCTAGTGTCATTGTTCTAAGCAGAAGTATAGTTACATTCAGAACTATTTTGAGCTTGTAGCATTATAGTTACATGAATCATTTGGTTGGGTGGTTGGCTTTTTAACATTAAATATATTATTATTTATTGTTATTTGTAATATTCCCACTCAGAATTTTTTTAAAATTTCCTTCGTCTGTCGTGTAGATATTCTGACAAACAGTTTGCTACTGTGGATATTTTATAGGTGTAGTTGATGTTATAGTTTGTACAACAGTTTGCAGGAATTGGAAATATGTGTGTGGCATATAATAATAATCCACAGTGCTAGAATGACAAGCATAGGATCAACACAAATATACAAAAATGGATATGACTGCTCATTTATTTCGTTAGTTCTGGGCTGATATGTCAACACAACAGTGCACAATATGATCTTCACACTACACAGCAAATAATAGAAATCACTTCTGACCTGATTACTGATTATGGAGCTAGCTGGAAGTAAATAAAGAGTACAGGAAAAGTACAAGAGAGTACAGGCCTGTAATTGTGAGTGTATGCAGCAATGAAGTTAATAATGAAATGTCTGAGAAAAACACTGATAAATCCAGCTCTCTATACTGCAAATGCACCCAATACAATCAGCAAGTCATCCCCACGAATTCTGGTTCTGCTGTAGGGAAAAATCGATCTTTGTGAAGGGAGAAAAGGCCCAGCATGTCAACTCGTCCAGATCTGGAAGGGTACTAATAGCCACAAAGGAGGCGCACTTCCCACACTAAAACTATGTCTACCATGAAAGAATATCGATCCTCTAACAAGAGGATTGATCCCATACATCAATAACTCGATCCACAGTAAGAAAGCGCTGCTTTTCACAAGAGTATGCACCCAGCTGTTACATAAAACGCCCTGGATGAAGGTACTTGACTCACACACAGAGATTTCAGCCCTCTTTATGCAAGTCGATCTCTATACTTCCCAATCTCAGCCGCCACCTCTAGAAATGAAACCATCCATGAAGAAAAACTCAGCTACAGAACATAAATCTGCTAACAATGAAGCCCTGTGAAGAAATCTGAATGATTTTCTCTTGGAATGACCAACTAGGGTGGATGTTCTCACCACTGAAGTCAATCTCTGAAAATCCCTCTAGGGTTTCTGTCCCAAGAGTTCCAAAACTACACTGAGCTCTCTCAATGATAAATTAGAAATTACTAATGCAAGAATGAGAGAGGGTGCCCTCTTTTTCCCTTTTTATTCATTCATTGACTCTTTTGCGACCTTTTTACCTTTTAATCAATTTAAGTGACTTTTCACATTCCCCATAGTCACTTAGGTGCCTTTTTTCCACTTTACTCAATGTCACCTTTAATTTTTAATTAATTCCCGCTCTGGTGACATTAATAATTAATTCCATTTTTTAATTCCCTGACTATTAGGCCATTTCGTCAATTCGTCTAGAAGACTCTTTTGGAAAGGGACATAACATTATTTTAGATGCACCATATATGCACACACATATGCAATCCCAAGTCTACATTCCTATTTGTGGGTTATTGTTTTATCAATGCTTTAACCATTAAGGCTTAAGCATTTAGATGCCTAAGATTAACATAAATTAGTGTAACATCTCCTCTATTCCAGATATAATCTTTCAATCACAATGTTCATCTATGAGATAAAGCTGAGGCAAGAAAATACATCATGTTGCACCTACATAAGACGATGTGTAGCCCTTTATCATGTTGTGTCTAGGCTTATGCTCTTGGATTTTGGCTACTTTTCTCATTCAGTAGTTCAGTTTATTTTATTTCATATTTTACCTTTTAGCTTCTAGGAGTTGCTTTGGTACTCCCACAGTTTGTCACTATTGGATTGTACTTTCAAGTCCCACTGACCCACTTTTTTGGTTCATTTGTGGACATTAATAAAATTATCTTATCATTTTTTTAAATTAATTTTTTCAAGGAAAACCTTGTGGGTTCCCCCCTGCTTTCCCAGAATATCCAATTGGAGGGCATTGTTTATTTTTCAATAAGCTTGGTTAAGCATGAAGTTCATTCCATTTTTAGCATTTAACCATAACCATAAATGTTGCAACAATCAAGATCACAAGAAGAAGCACCATGCACAAGAACACAAGAAGTATCCTGGGAAACCCTTCTCAACAAGGGAAGAAAACCCAGTCAAAATCTTTGCTATATTCTTCAAGAGAAAGACCTTCACCACCAAGATAAACCCTAACACATAAGAGGGTGCTCAAACCCTAGAAGACTAGCGCTCAAGAGAGGTGCGCACTTATCCCAAGAAAGTGTACTTGCTGAAATTTCCAAACTCACATGGAAGATATGATTCCTCAATTGAGAATTTACCTTTACTTATACTAACCTGAACCTGTCAACAGAAGTGTCTATTCGCACAATAGGCCCGACCTCACTAGCTTATAATATAATTAATATTAACCAGATTAATTATCTTTTACATTAATTAACAGTCACATTAAGGTGGGGCCGACTTGTACCCTTTACATTACAATTAGGGTTACAGGCAGGTCTGACTCTTGTACAATATAGCAAAGGATCTGATACACCCACTAGTGCTCATCCATTAGGGGCATATCCATAGGGATGTCCATATCTCTGGCTCACTGCATTACACAGAAGAACAAGATCTTCACATGTTCACCTGTGCTCGTCCACAGACACCTCCACTCTACAGATCTTCTTTCCCATTGCTTCACACAGGAGAATCATTTGGAGTTTCTCGTCAATTCTGCTGCTCAGAGGAGGCTAATACATCATCTTCATTTCCGTTCACGTGACGATGCACCCAACACTTTGGGATTTCACACGTTCACCTTGTGCTTAGCCACAGGCACGTCTAACTCAATAGATAGCCTTTCCCATTGGATAATCATCTGGAGTTCTTCTCAACTCTCTGAATGGAGGAGGTCATCTCTACGTTCCAGCTCTATCTTAGGTAGGAACCACATACCCTTCTTAGGGGCTTTCTCTTAGGTTTGTAAGCTCGAGAAAGACTCACATAGCTGCAATGATCCACATCTTACAGGTTTGTAAGCTGGAGAATGTCTCACATAGTTGCAATCATCAACACTCCCTCTCAGCTAGGGAGACATTCTTCATCATGCCAAGTCTCACACGGATGCGTTCTGAATTTTGTCTTGGCTGGAGTCATCAATACTCCCTCTCAACTAGTAAGGCATTTTTCACCAAGTTAGTTTGGTGAAGATGTCTGCAATCTGCTCATGTGTAGGAAGGTACTGCATGCGTATGATTTTCCTCTTCATCATATCTCTGATATAAGGATATTTCATCTCATCGTGTTTCGATCCATCAGGAAACACTTGTTGGCATGTTTACAAGAACAACAATGATGCGCTTGTCATTGATGGCAAGAACACCCAGGAAGGATAAGCTTAGGAGGAGGAGCACGTAGAGGGAGAACAGATCTCGAGCGTTAGATCTGAGTGCGGGGTCCGACCGTCATTGGATCCAGGAGAACCTGCACGTTCTTTAAAGTGCAAGGAGAAGCGGGCTTACAAAATCCCGAATGCAGGTGGTCCATCCATTATCAAAGAGGACATGTGGTGAAAGATCAGAGCATGTCAAAGACTCCGTTTCAGAGTTTCGTAGATCGGGAAATCCAAAGGAAGGAGGTGCTCTAACCTCTTGAACTCGTGATATGTGATATCCTGAAATGATCTGGGCCGTTGGATCGAGGATTAATCTGGACCGTTGATCAGGCACGACAAAGGCTCGTGAAGTAGCGAAATCGCGATAAAATCTTGACCGTTGATCCAAGAGGGACACGTGGCAAGCGATAGTTTTTTCGCTGACTGAAAGGTCAAAGGAAGGAGGCTCCTAACCTCTCTAACTCGCGATATGCGAAATCGCGAAATAATCTTAGCCGTTGGATCAAGGACGAATCTGGGCCACTAGATCCATGAGGTAGATCATGACACACCACGTCAGCAAGGACAGGTGGCAACCTACGTCAGCAATGACACGTGGCAGGATCAAGCAACGACAAGTGTCAAGTTGATTCGACATTTTAGGAATGTGAAAATAAAAAATATGAATGACACGTGGCAGCTAATAGGCTTGTGACACAACATTGAGTGACTCAAGAATGATGTCACTCCGGGAGTTTAGTTTCGGGAGTTTTAGTATCAACACTCCCCCAAAGTCCCGAAAGCTAAAGTTTCGGGGTGGTGGATAGCCGTCCGATCACCACGGAATGTGGACCGTTGATCTGAAGAGTGAAGCGCTCAAATGATTAGCGAGTGGTCATAGGTTGTGGTCACATCGTCGAGAGTTGGAGGAAGGCGCTAACAGCGAAGCTCCATTTCAGAGATCGCGATATGGAGAGTCGTGAAGTCTCACCACAATATTGCCGAAATCGCGAAACACGAAACAACGATTCAATCTGAGTCGTTGATCAAGAGAAAGCGTGAACCGTTGATCTAGCTCCATTTTCGGAGTTTCGACGATCGAAACTTGGAGTGTCGAGACCCTTCATCACAGGAATGCCGAAATGCGAAACGCCTTTTTGGCGTAGGCTATGATCACCGCCGGTGGTTATGTGAGGGGAAGGAGCAAGCATAGCTAGGCTCCATTTCAGGTACCGGAAGTGGAGGAGTCAAGGAGACTCACGGCAAAATTCCCGAATTGCGAATTGCGAAAGCCCTTTATGGATAAGCACTTGGTCATCGTCGTGGGCACGTGAAGGAAGGAGCTAGCATAACTAGGCTCCATTTCGGGGTTCGCAATATGAGGAGTCAAGGTGACTCACGAGAGAAAACCCGAAATGCAAAATCGCGAAATGCCTTTTTGATTAGGCCTGTGGTCACAACCAAGGTCACATTGTTGAAGGTTTAAGGGAGAAGCTAGCATGCAACTCAGCTCCATTTTGGAGATCGCGACTTGGAGAGTCGAGATGCCTCATCCCCAGATCCCCGAAACACGAGTCGCAAAAGCGCCTTATAAATAGGCGTTTGGTCACCACCTGAGGCCACATGTGAAAGGAAAGGTGAAAGGTGCCAAAGGCATAAGGTTGGAGAGGTTTGCAGTGTAACTGCTAGAAATTACTGATGGTTTCTGCTAGAGGACTCGAACAGACTTAAGGGTGATTGCCAGAGAAGGCGAAGTGTCTCGAGGCAACTGCAAGTAGAGTGTAGACTCATCATAGAGTCGACTAACATATGGAAATGGGTCGAAGACTGTTACTACCAGGAAAAGAAAAGAAGCTTAGAATAAATGGGCATACATGCAGAACAAACGAGGTAGGAACTGCCAGAGAGAATGAAGCCTTGCGAGGATAAACTGGCAGAGGACTCAACGAGACATCGAAATTCACATCCCGAAGTGAAGCTCAATGGAGTTGTGAAAAGATAGCGCATGCAGCATGCTCAAGGTGCACAGAGACTATAAAAATGCAGAACATAGAAGAGATTTTTTTTTTTGCTGTTGAGAGTCGTTCATGCATGTAGAAGGAGGTAGGGTGCAGCAACTGAAATGCACTTAAGAGGAATGGTGCATAGAAGGGACCTGGCGCACAGAGCATAAAAGGCAGAAGAACAAAAAGCGCAAGGAATGTGTGCAGGAAGACACTGATGCAGGCAGAGCAGAGCAGTGTAGTAGAACAATGATGAGACCGGTAAGCCATTGATAAGTATTGTATCACTGTGATAAATTTACTGATAGCAAACTTTATATCTCAGGGTGGTAGGGAGGTGCTAGGGAGGACTGTTGTCCTCGGAGTTTCAAGTCGGTGCTTGAACACAGGGAGTTGTAGCTTCCATCTGGTTGCAGCCAAAGAAACCAGGGTGGTAGGGTGGTGCAAGGGAGAACTGTTGTTCTTTGTTATACAGGTTGGTGCTTGTGTGACTGGAAGTTGGTGCTTCCATCCAGTTGGTGCTGGAACACATAGAGAGTTGTTGCTTCCTTCTAGTGGGTGTTAGAGAAACTAGGGAGTTGGTGCTTCCTTCTAGTGGGTGCTAGAGAAACCAGAGAGTTGGTGCTCTCAACAAGTAGCATCTTGCAAAACAGAGGTGGTAGCCTCATTATGAGTCGGTGCTCATAAGAATGATAATGTACAGAAAATTATTATCATATAAAGAAAAAGAGGTTTTCACCCTTTATGGGTTTCCTTAGGAATATCTGTCTCTGCATTATACATGTGTGTGATTGATGTTGAGTACTCTATTGCTTATTTATTGTGATCATCATTGAGTGTTCTATAATGAGTTTAAAAATGGATATAATTGTTTAAGCACAGTAACAACTGATTCACCCCCCTCCCCTCTCAGTTGTCCAACAACACTGGGTTCTCAAGGAGCTTTACACACGACTCTTGGTTATCATCATAGGATCCATCTCATGGTCAAGTAAATCTGTCAGAAGCTTGTGAAGCTATATTGCTTCGCTCGATGCTATATACTCTACCTCTGTGGTGCTCAAGGCCACAGAGTTTTGTTTCCTGCTGCATTAGGAAACCATGGAAAACTTCACAGTAGAACAACAACCGGATGTGTTCTTTCGGTCCATTGTACTTTCTGCTCAATCTGAATCGACATATCCTGCAAACTCAAGTTCACACTGGAGGCATATCTCAGGCCATATCCAACTGTGCCTCATATATATCTTAATACATGTTTTGTTGTTGTCTAGTGAGTCTGTCTCATGAAATGACTAAGCACATTCACTGCAAGGCATGAATCAAGTCTGGTGTTAACTAGATACATCAATGATCCAATCAATTGTGCATCAGTCTTGTCTGAATCATCATCAATCCTTTTCTTTAAATCCATCACGGTGGATTTTGTATTCTGTCATACTGAACTTCTTTAATATTTTCACTGTATATTTTCCTTGACTCAGGAAAATCTCATCGGTTCTATGTCATACTTCTTGTCCCAAGAAGTAGTGCACCATACTTAAATTCTTCATCTCGAATTCAAAAGTCAAGGATTACTTGTATCCAACAACAAGCTTTTCTGAATAAGTCATCAGGCTCTCGTCACCAACACTGTAATAATATAGGTTTGGATTAGCAACATTCTTGCTGTAATCCAAACTCATCAAGAATCCATCTATCTGATATGGTTTCCAACTCATGGATGGTAGTACGTGTTATCCCCGCTTTCTAGGGATAACTAGGAGATCATGTCTCGAGGCCCACATGATCCCAGACATGGAGTACGAGAGCGGATTGACTTTGAGCATGGCCCTTGAGGGCCCATCTTTTCTTCTTCTCAGCCAGACTTGTCCTGTCAGCAGTACCGGCCTCCATCACTACCGGCCTGGGCTTGCATCAGAAAAGGCTCTTGCTCCATGAGGTAATTGGTCCGAGGTATCATGGTATGTGTCATATTTGATCATTATAACCTTCTTATGTATGCATTAGATCTCTTTCATTTCAGATAACTGTTTGGATCTTAGACTAATCCACTTGACCACTGTTGGGGTAATTGATGGGGTAGCTTAGCAAGTTGGTATTCATGGGTTTTGGTTAGCCACCAAGGGGGTTTGCAGAACCATCGTCCGCTCCCCTCATATTATCACTCTTACATCTTAAAACCCCGCTCATCCATCCCATTCCCCTAGTCTGACCATTAGGATGACCATCCAGGGTACATCTTTTCTTGTGGGAAGAAGGGGCTAAAGGCCCAGGGGGTAAAAGCAGCTGGTAAAAGATAAAAGCCATAGGAAAAATGAAAACCTAGAGATGCTTCGCCCAGGGGATCCCTGAGAAGGCAATAAAAAGCCTCTCAATAAGAAACTAAGGGACCCTAAGAAAATGATAAATAAATA